>JACXGM010020787.1:0-17615 GCA_016801145.1 Umbra pygmaea | reverse complement strand
AAGCTAGCTGTATACTAACGATACTAAGGCCTGTAATAATATAGTCGTTTTATAGTGTATAATTATTACTTCAAATACTGTTTTACTGGTGGTGTATTGTATGAGCACACAACTAGTTAGCCGCTAAGCTAAGCTAAGTATTGTATGAGCACACAACTAGTTAGCCGCTAAGCTAAGCTAACCAATGGGGCTTCCTGTATATTGATCATTGTATTATTATTTGTTATGCTACCGGTTCCACACAAAAGCCCATACACTAAGTGAACACATTTATTACTGTATTATTTTTATGCTATGCCTGTAATAACGACGCTAGCCGTATAGTAACGATACTAAGGCCTGTAATAATATGGTCGTTTTATAGTGTATAATTATTACTTCAAATACTGTTTTACTGGTGGTGTATTGTATGAGCACACAACTAGTTAGCCGCTAAGCTAAGCTAAGCTAAGTATTGTATGAGCACACAACTAGTTAGCCGCTAAGCTAAGTTAACCAATGGGGCTTCCTACATATTGATCATTGTATTATGATTTGTTATGCTACCGGTTCCACACAAAAGCCCATACACTTAGTGAACACATTTATTACTGTATTATTTTTATGCTATGCCTATATTAATGAAGCTAGCTGTATACTAACGATACTAAGGCCTGTAATAATATAGTCGTTTTATAGTGTATTATTATTACTTCAAATATTGTTTTACTGGTGGTATATTGTATGAGCACACAACTAGTTAGCCGCTAAGCTAAGTATTGTATGAGCACACAACTAGTTAGCCGCTAAGCTAACCAATTGGTCTTCCTGCATATTGATCATTGTATTATGATTTCTTATGCTACCAGTTCCACACAAAAGCCCATACACTAAGTGAACACATTTATTACTGTATTATTTTTATGTTATGTCTATATTAATGAAGCTAGCTGTATACTAACGATACTAAGGCCTGTAATAATATAGTCGTTTTATAGTGTATAATTATTACTTCAAATATTGTTTTACTGGTGGTATATTGTATGAGCACACAACTAGTTAGCCGCTAAGCTAAGTATTGTATGAGCACACAATTAGTTAGCCGCTAAGCTAACCAATTGGTCTTCCTGCATATTGATCATTGTATTATGATTTCTTATGCTACCAGTTCCACACAAAAGCCCATACACTAAGTGAACACATTTATTACTGTATTATTTTATGCTATGCCTATATTAATGACGCTAGCTGTATACTAACGATACTAAGGCCTGTAATAATATAGTCGTTTTATAGTGTATTATTATTACTTCAAATACTGTTTTACGGGTGGTGTATTGTATGAGCACACAACTAGTTAGCCGCTAAGCTAAGTATTGTACGAGCTCACAACTAGTTAGCCGCTAAGCTAACCAATGTTTTGAGACATTTTCTTTTCTTTTGACATGTATACACAGAGAAGATGATTGTAGGGTGATCAGCCATCCCCTCCCATGACCACAGCCGGCTCTACTGACCATCTGCCTCTTCAGCCACTGACTCCTCTTCTCAGCCTGACCTCTCATCTAGATGAAACCATTCTGCTCCTTTTCCTCAGCTACGGTTTTCATCAGACACCCTGAACTGACCATGAGTTGGTAAAACTTTACCAGAGAATGGTTTATTTCAATGGGGACATAGAGATCTGGGTAAAAAATTGAAACTAAGTAAAAACTAAGTAAAAACAAATGTTTTTTGATGGACTGTACACATTTAGTGATATTTTAGTGAAATTAAATTAATTTTGCTTTCTGGTACCTGATAAAAGTGTCCCCAAATGTGCCCAAATATCCAAATTTCAAAGGCCGCCTAGGACTCCTTCAACTAAAACCATTATAACAATATCACAACAATGACATCAAATTTCACACGTACTCACCAGACATAGAAGTATGTTTCTAAACTGTTTTAGAGCTGCTGATCCATGACCTTCATATATTATTGTAACTTGTTTTTTTCTAGGCGGAATTGAAATTTCCAAAAATGTATTCTGTGTTCTACTTTTATGTACTCTGACACACTAGTACCCATATTAATACTTTCACTTCAGGATAAAACTCACATGTGTTTCCTTCATTTTGATACCAAGAGTATGTTTATAGCCCTTGTAGTCTTGGATATACTCCATTATATTTGGGCATGTTTTATTTTTTTCAAAACCAGAAAAAACGCTTAGGGATGAAGAGGTTAAGGTAGCGACTGTGCACAAAAATTTCCCAAACACTTTCATAAACGCAAGTTCCAAGACTATACTTTTATAGCACACAATTCTTTTGGCAACGATGCTTACCTTCTGTTGAAACCGCTTATGGATCAAGGTATGACGCCATCGCTCATAACCCAAGGGAGTAAAGGGTGATCACATCAGTGAATTGGCATGTGGCTCCAAATGCTATGGATTTAAGACAAAAAACAATTGTTTCAACTTAAAAGACAAAAACATCACCCAAAACTATGACAACAGTCCTATGATCAACCTAGAATAAATCACACATTTTGTAGGTTTCATAAAAGATGGGACTAGTGAGGAGCTATTGACCTCTTACATGACAATTGCCAGGGACAAAAAAGCTTCAAGCTTTACACCAAGCCACTTACCAAAATGTTTAGGGTCATGTATTAAAAAAGGGTTCTTCTAGCAGATGGTAGGACACTACCTTTTGGGTTCTGATGGAGTGTGATTTTGATCCACGTTTACAATTGCCATTTTCTGCCTTGATAGCAGGACCTTACAGCAGTGGGAAAACCTATTTTGTAAAATGTGATAGAGAATGCTGACTATGTACTACCTCAAAAAACTAACAATATTGTGTGGTGTTATTCCTGTTATCAACCATTTTGTTATGAGTTGATGAAAAAGGTGAAAATATAATTTCTTAAAGGAATTCCCAACACGTGCGATGATGTTCTGCGACCTCCTGACAAAAACAACCAGTTGTTATTATACAATATACTTTTTGCGGTTGGTGAACATCCTGAAATTGCCAGAGCTTTTACGTAATATACTCATCATTGAAACTTGTCAGTACCATGTCATCATGGTAAAACCATTAGCCTGAATGCCAATTACTTGGTGTTATTTAAAAATCCTAGAGACAAGCTTCAAATCAATACGCTAGCTCAACAAATGTACCCATGGAGGAAATCTTATTTCATGGAAAGTTATGAAGATTCTACCACAGAACACTTTACGCTCAGAACAGGTTTGTTTGCTTCAGAGTGGCCATCCATTTACATACCAAAATAAACCGAATCATGTCAGAACTTTTAAAAAGAAACTTGTCTCTCTTGAAAGCCATAGTTGTGGCTACCCCTAAACAATGCAATGATGCCCTGGGCCACTGCCGTTGAGACAAAAGACGACCATCAAACTCATTGCCAACAAATGTAAAAGTCTTGTAAACAAAAAGGAAAAAGATAGAACAAACAGGTAGATTCTTACTACCGCTGTTTTGTGTAACAGTACCCCTCATCATCAGTCTTATTGCAGCCCCGCATGGTGGTTGAGAAATGTCCATTAAAATGATATTGTACCTCAACATAAATTGGATAAACTTAAGCAACAACCTCCCAGAGATATTCAACAAACTGCTAAGAATGAGTTGTATACATCTATAAGATATATATTGGATGCTAAAGGGCGGAACACTTATGATAAGGTGAAAAAATACACTGGTCTTTTGCAAATATATTTGGCTTTGTTAAAACAGGAAGAAAATGAGACAGAGTGCAATTAACATTGTCATTACCAAAGGTTTTAGAACCAGATGTCAACAAGATTCCTGAATATGTTAATATGGCTCCTGAAGATATATTTATGACAGATAAGATGGATTATGTTCCAGTATGTAGTAGAAAAAATGTGAATTACATTATCTATAAAAAAAGATTCAAAAGGACAGGCTGGTTAGAATGAGAATGGTGAATTCATATTTAAAGGCGAGGTTGTTATAGGTTCTCACATTATGGATTTGGTTAAAAATGTAAGGAGACTTTTGGGTTGGAATCATTTTCTTGAAACCATGGCAGAGATAAACATAACACTCTCTCGTTTACCAAGTTATAAGAATAGTCAAAAGATTCAAAATGTGAAGGATTTAAATTGGTATAGCACTCCCAACTGACCTCTCGACACTCCCTTTGAAATGGATAATGTTTATGGGTGATTCATCAATAGTGGGGACTTTTAATCTTGTTCAAAATGATTATTTCTAATAAACATTGTTTAACATTTATGACATTCTATAAACATTTGTCTCAAGCATACACACTAATAAGGTCTTAAGACATTTAAGCATTTTTTCTAACAAAACATTCTAATATATTATCATTATTTGCTAAATCATCATGATATAGATTTAAAAATGTTTAGTCCTTGGTCTATTTGGCACAAATAGAATATACAATGCTTTCCACAGGTTGTTGAATAGTCATCTTGTACTTTCACATTGTAGTATATCTTCAACCCATTTTAGTTCAAAAATTGTTTGACGGAGGTAAGGAAATGAGAAAAGCCAGGTTGAAATCCATAAGTATGGAAAAGTTGAAAAAAGTTGTAATCTTCTTTAGGCATAGCAAGCCAGTGTTCACCAGGCATGTGTTTAGAGCGGGTATTGACGATGAACATGGACAATCGACTTGATTTGTTGATCCAGTTTTCTGAAGGTAATTCATCACAGGCCCTAACACTGTTAAACTTGTTTCCAACCATTAGTTATATAAACTCTTCAATTTCTTGAGTGTTCATTTTCGTAATAATCAACCAACACTTGTCTTCGGGAATTCACTTCCAAGATTGAACCAGAACAGGCAGGCCAAACAATCATAGTAACTGTGCGGGCAAAAGGTTCACAGAAACGCATTTTCAATTTAAAGACTTCCCGTGGACACTATTGACAGATTTCATGTGGTATCTTCATCAGGGGTTAAATTGAATGTATACAAGGTATAGCCATTCACACATTTTTTTCTGTCAATTGGTAGAGGCAAGTCAATTGGTAGAGGCAAGTCTTGTTGGGGCGCAGATGGCTCAGTGGGTAGGGAGTCAGACTTGTAGTCAGAAGGTTGCCAGTTCGATTCCCGACTGAGCCAAATGTTGTTGTGTCCTTGGGCAAGACACTTTACCCTAACTGCCCCCAGGTCATTGCTGTAAATAAGAAATTGTTCTTAGTCAACTTACCTGGTTAAAGGTTAAATAAAAAAATAAAAAAATTAAGTGTCTACCCATTGCCAGACATAAATTCCAAAACTCCCTGACACATTCCGTGTCTAAAATGGGGTTGGAAGGCCTTGGCAGGTATTTGACATCTGTCCTGAAAGAGAGCTATATACTCTGAATTAAAATGTTGGAAATAAAATACGTTTTGCTCAGACAACCATTCACTAACTTGGTCATTGCTTAACTTGCTACCTGATTCAAGTAAAGCTCTCTGGAACCAAATTTTTCCACCAAAAGAAACTGGGTTGGATGGAGTAAAAAAAGTGTTTTTCATCAACTGATCGGCCATCCGAAGCAATATCATAAATCTTAATACAGCAGCAGGAACACGCAGCAGGAACACGCAGCAGGAACACGCAGCAGGAACACGCAACATAGAACATTGACCGACAAGGGACAAGACCAAACACTCAACCTAAATACAACTACTAACAAGAGACAATGGGCAACACCTGGGCAAGGAAATTAACTAGACAGGGATCTATTGGATAACAGAAACATGTGACAAGACATGGGAGTTACTAACAATGACATCACAAACTCAAATCAAGGATAACATACAATACACAACAGAGGCACAAGAGGGAGGCAAACACCACACAAGGGGAGGGAACCTGAATATTAACATAGGACATATACACAGGGCAGTACACAGAGGACACATGAGGTAAACAACCAACTAACTAAACCACCGTGAAAACACTGAAGGCAACAAGGAGACATAACAAAAGAAACAAAACAAAACATCCATACAAAGGCTCTGTCTAGCAGCCCTCCCTGGGCTGCATGTGACCCCCCCCCCCCCCCCCCCGCTGGCAGGAGATCTCTGGTGTGTTCAGTACTCCAGGGAAAGAGAGCATTGGCTACAAGGTGCCGCAGTATCTGACATAAAAAAGTGGTCACTTTTTTTACTTTTAAGGTGCATGGTATAAGCAGAATATAATCAGAGTATTTACAGTATATGAACAGTTATGTGCTGTGTACATGGGAGGGCAAAGTCTACTTGGTTTCGGTGGCATGTTCATGAGCCCTACTCAGGGAAGAAAATTTTCTTGTGCCGAAAGGTCTTGGTCTTGATAGACCTCAACCTTATGCCGGAGGGAAGAGTTCTGAATAGTCTATGTTTGGGGTGAGAGGGATCAGCAACAAGCTTTGTTGCTCTTCTCTGAGATGTGGAGGCTGATAAATGTTGTATCGGGTTCAAATTGCAGCCAATCTTCCTTTCAGCAGCTTGGATGATCCGCTGCAGCCTGCTCTTCTCCTTGGCGATGGCTGCAGCCTGCTCTTCTCCTTGGCGATGGCTGCAGCCTGCTCTTCTCCTTGGCGATGGCTGCAGCCTGTTCTTCTCCTTGGCGATGGCTGCAGCCTGCTCTTTTCCTTGGCGATGGCTGCAGGTACCAGATGGTGACAGAGGAGGTCTAGATGGAGACTATGATGACCCACCGCAACAGCCTTGCTATTTATAGCAAATCTTCAAACAACATACATGTTCTCTGATTTTTACATTCTCAGAAGACGCTAAATTTCAATGTTTTTTTTCCTGCACCTTGAAGAGAAAATGGAATATAGATATGCAATTCACACACATGGTTATAGCAAGATTTGTTTCCCACATTTAACTAAATTCCTCTGAACTTCAACTCAGGGAAAGTTTTAATGTCGTCTCGCTGGCTAGATGTTTTGATTGAGCAGCTTCTGGCATCTAGTCAGATGATAGTAGACTACCAGCCAGCCAATGACACATTGCCTCTTGTGGAGTTGCCTGAAACAGATCCTGGAGAGGAAATGGAGGAGCCTAAACCTAGCCAACACAAGCTAAATATATCGCACATTTGCCCTCTCCGCCCTGACAGTCTGTGGGGCAGGATGTATTGAAGGATTCCCCTGGACCAGACAGTTTGTTGGCTGACCTACTTATAGCTGATTGGTGAAGCGTTTTAGAAAACAGGGATCTCAGCACTACGTTTTACTATGAAGGCTTCCCCCAGGATGGCTGATGACAAATATTTATGGACTACAGTGACTGGAGTGTTCATCACCACAGTGGATACACATTATAAAAGAACACAGTGACAAAATGTAAATACATTAATTAACATAAACAGTGCACACATTTACAGTTTTTCCCAATTGCTAACACAGAAAATGCTAAATTTGGCTCATCGTGTCAAAACTCAACACACAAGAATTCTTTACACAACACTTGAAGATTAACATTGAACTGCCATGTTAAAACTGCCATTCTGCAATCAAAACTTAACACTCTAAATTCAAAAGGCCCTCCTCAGATCGATAGGGAAAACACATGCACATGAACAATAAACAGTCAAACAGACACAACACACTGGTCAACTTTACTCAAGACACTTCCGTCATTTGTAGATTTTAACCGTTTTTATTCCCGCAACCAAGCCTCAGTGATACATTGTATACAGGTAGCACATAAACTCCCATTACAAGTCAGAGATTACGCCGTCGATTGAATTCGGGCCACATCACCTCGTCCACATCACAGGCAATGATCTTCCTCTCCTGACATTATCCCAGATGACAACGAACATGGGCTGCCCTGGTCTGTCCTGTGTGACCGTGGCATGTAGTGCATGCAGAAATGTCAGTATGTGTGCAGTGTTGTAGGGACCCAGGGTGGCACGGTGATGGAGGACCCCCTGACCACTAACGGCGGCACACATGGTGATTTTGCCCCCGCACTGCCCGGCGACATTCTCGATTACCCTTTGGCCGATGATGTTTCAGTCCCGATGTCTGGTTTTTACCAGAGTCTCTTCCTCTCCCATCTCCTCTCCCTCTTCCCTTCCCGTCTCTTCCTCGTTCTCCTCTCCCTCTTCTCGTCTCTTCCTCATCTTCTCCTTCCCCTTGGTCCTTCAGCCTCCATATTCACGATTGTCTCAGGACAGGTGCTCATACCTGAATTATATATAGTGACTGATTGGTGTTCAGTTACATGTTAAGTGTTTTACTAGTGTGCGGGAGTGTTGCTAATGTCATGTGTGTTTTAACTATTGAATGGACGTGCTGACTGCAGAGTGTTTCATCATTGGCCAAAGTGTGTAACACATGCATGATGTGTGTAGTGTTTTGCACCATGTGTTACAGAATTCTGACATTGTGTTTATTCATTTGGTGCCTGAGTGTACCAAATGCATGCAAACGTTACGGTTTCGAAGCTTTGTTATGAGCATTCACTTTTAGGGTTTTTGCAATCGGGAAAAACTGTAATAGGTACAGAATCCAGCGGGCAGAGAATATCCAGGAGACAGGCAGGAGGTTTCGATATCCAGGAGACAGGCAGGAGGGTTCAAAATCCAGGAGGTCAGAGAACAGGGCAAATCCAAGGAACAGAGAAGTCAGACAGGCAGAGGGATTCGGTACACAGGTATACTTGCAAAGTAGACGATCAGATGGGCAGAATCCAAAAGACAGAAACAGGGGCAGGCAGGGTCAGTAACAACAGCAGAAGTACAGGCAGCCAGAATCCAGAGATCGTAGTTGAGCAGTCCAAAAGTCAGAAACACAAATCTAGTCCAGAGAGAATACCAAACGCTTAGCAGATCAAAATTGAACTTTGAGGTTATATAGTGTTGATGAAGGGTGTGCAGATGTTCAGTATTCTGGTGATTGTGATCTGTGGGGAGCACTGTGTTCATGTGACTGGGGAATTTGTGACCTTCTGGCTCAGTGACTGGTGCTGGGTTCATGTGAGTGGGAATCTTGTGACATACCGGGATCTTGCATTGAAAACAGTGATGTGACGGAGCCAGCTTGGGAGGATCTTACATAAAGGTACAATATGTAGTTTTCCAAAACAATAACAAAAGACATACTTTGCATTAAAAAAGCAAACATCACCATACCTGTATTATTTATATTTCTTAGTTGTGAACTTACATTATCCTAAATGTTTCCACCAACTTTTGAACCCAAAGAAATTTGTAATATAAATCGAAGACACGGGACGTTTAATTTTGTCTTCCGTCAGTGGCGTCATATCACTTTTGACTGCTCTAGTTGCTCTAAGTTCCAGGGAAGCGCCAAACATAACGTGAATAAAGTTATAATAGGGGGTACTTGGCGCTGGTCAGGGGGTACTTGGCTTAAAAAGGCAATTCAAAGGGGGTACAACATTGAATAACATTTGATAAACACTGATGTTGTAGATGTAAGATGACTTTTCAAAAAGCTAGAGGGGCCCTTATTCTCCAAACAGTCTTGAGTTCCAACAGCTGTAGATAATATGGTTTAAAATTGAGTTTTATTTCTATTCTCTGTTCTGCACTTGACTGTTTTTCCCCCTCAATTTTAGTTGTCTTCACATTTGAAAGCCTAAAAATGTAGCTGTCCAAAAGAGGCAGATGTTTTATTGTTCTATCTAATGGAGATATCAGGTATGAATCTGCTTCATAATATGGTCATATATTTCGGAACATGGCTCAAAAAAACATTGCTCAATTAACTGTGAAGTAGTGCTGTGGAAGCTCAATGTATTATTGACACAACTGATTCTGAAGTTGGCCATGCTGGGCTTGTAAATAATATGTCACTTTGATATACTTCTTGTAACTCTGCCATTGGTTTTTGTGGATCACACTGGAGTTTAAATAACAGTTTAGGAGATGTGGTTTAACACATATCTTTATTACAGAGGATTGTAAACATTAGGCAGCATGCACAGTATTTATAGAAGGTCACAGGGGTAATCATTGTCTTGTTTGTCCAAAGTTCTGTAAAGCTTAAACCTAACAGCTTGTGATCCATCCAAATGTTTTTCCTTGTAAATATTATATAAATATATTCCTCCATAAACACTGCATGCTTAAAATGTAATACCTCATGCCTGGACTGTGAGATATACCAAGACAGTCTAGCACGCTGTTTTGACCATATTAATGGAACAAACAATCCTCACATTGCTGACACGGTAATAGACTTAAAGCATGATACACTGTATGACCTGGAATATAAGGCGTGAATTAATTTGATCTAAGCTTGCTTTGTGGATCCCTGCCACAGCATCACTCTCCAAACATGTGACAGTTCACATCCAGATTTAGCTTTTTACTTCAACAGTTAGTAGTTCTGAATCATGTTTATAAAATGCTAACATGAACCACGTCCTTTTAAGCACTTTTAAAGGGGACTTTACCACATTTAAAATCACTTGAACTTATATTACTTTTTGTACTTATATTGCTAAATATGTACAAAACGTTTAATATTGTTTTATATTGACAGTTTATTCAGTGATATCTAACTGTTTAAAATATATGAGCGGTCATCTGCTGTTGTGAACAGCACTGGTGTGCAGGGTCTTGTACCACCCCAGCACTAACACAACATGTTCTACTTAATATTCTGGTTGTGACTGGTTGGAACTTGTTTTAGTTTAAACTGAATTGGGTTGCTCTGGTCAGGGGTTCTCCTTCACACAAATATATGTCAGGGAGATCTGTGATGATTTACTCACATTGATTCAGGGAAAAATGTGGCTGATATTTTGGATCTTTGTCAGGACCCCTTTCCTTCATGTATATGTTCCTTTGTTGGTTATTCAGTGTTTTACACTGTGGTTTCGTTGTACTGTTTAATCATTTGGTTGCTTCCCTATGTGTGTTCCCTGCTATGATTTCTCCCCTATGTATGGTGTTGTGTTTGGCTCCCTCTTGTGTCTGTTTCAGGTATTGTTGAGTTAGGTCTAGAGGTGATGTCATGTTAGTCCCAGCTGTCT
Organism: Umbra pygmaea; assembly: GCA_016801145.1. Classification (NCBI taxonomy): domain Eukaryota; kingdom Metazoa; phylum Chordata; class Actinopteri; order Esociformes; family Umbridae; genus Umbra; species Umbra pygmaea. The sequence continues at coordinate 6,633 of JACXGM010020787.1, read as the reverse complement.
TGTATTTGTGTTATTAGTGAATTGGTATTTAACCCTCATGTTTCCATGTCCACCCTGTTCGTCAATGTATTCTGTTACGTGTCTCCCGGTATATGCTCTACTGATCCATGTTGCCCCTCGTGGCAGTCTTTTGTTTGTCTTAATTAAACTACATTGGATTATTATGACCTTCGCGCCTGTCTCTCTCTCTTTCCTGTAACAAGGACCACCGTGACAATCTTGGTCTGTTAAAATGTGCAGCTTCACAAAAAGCACTAACACATATTTTAAATTTGACATTGTCATTAAGAATGATTCCTAAAGAAAATAAATTAGCGTATACACTCACCTAAAGGATTATTAGGAACACCATACTAATACTGTGTTTGATCCCCTTTCGCCTTCAGAACTGCCTTAATTCTACGTGGCATTGATTCATCAAGGTGCTGAAAGCATTCTTTAGAAATGTTGGCCCATATTGATAGGGTAGCATCTTGCAGTTGATGAAGATTTGTTGGATGCACATCCAGGGCACGAAGCTCCCGTTCCACCACATCCCAAAGATGCTCTATCCCAAAGATGCTTTATTACAACAGCAGTTGTCACAAAGTGCGTTGACAGACACCCGGCCCGAGACCCCCAAAAGCAAGCAACACAAGTGATGCACAGTGGCTAGGAGAAACTCCCTAGTAGGTGGGACCTGGGAAGAAACCTAGAGAGTCAAGGGGGTGGCCAGTCCTCTTCTGACTGTCCCAGGTGGGGGATCTGAAGGTACACAGCCCATTGTAAGGTCACTTTCTTTATCAGTGTTCAATTATTGTCCAGCAATGAAGATATGATGGGTGGGCTGTGACCATAGTCTTTATGTAGCAATAATACAGTTCGGAGGTCTTGTGAAGGAAGAACGTGAAGCCGCCTGGAGATGAAAGCTGGCGTCTTCAGGTGGAAACGTGATCATCAACCGCAGTGACATGGGATCCAGCACAGCAGCGGGTTGGGCACAGGAAGGGGACAGGAAGGAGTCATCAGGCCACATGGTCCTGTCGCATGTTCCTAGGGTCCTCCTAGGATGAACAGGACATCAGGAACATTAGAGTGGGCAAACCTTGAGTCTAGTACCTTGACACAGCTCTGAAACCAAAATGAATATATAATCTGCCTCTAGTGGCAGAAAAAACCCTAGTCCCCCGGCACTTAAACGATTGCAGCCAAATCTGGGGCTGAGACGGGTGGTTATTTCAGTCAAAGTTGCTCTTCTATCAGCTTGAAGCAGTCTGCCCATTCTACTCTGACCTCTAGCATCAACAAGGCATTTTTGCCCACAGGACTGCCGCATACTGGATGTTTTTCCCTTTTCACACCAGTCTTTGTAAACCCTAGAAATGGGTGTGCATGAAAATCCCAGTAATTTAGCAGATTGTGAAATACTCAGACCGGCCCGTCTGGCACCAACAACCATGCCATGCTCAAAATTGCATAAATGACCTTTCTTTCCCATTCTGACATTCAGTTTGGAGTTCAGGAGATTGTCTTGACCAGGACCACATCCCTAAATGCATTGAAGCAACTGCCATGTGATTGGTTGAGTAGATCATTGCATTAAGGAGAAATTGGATGGGTGTTCCTAATAATCCTTAAGGTGAGTGTATATAGAAGAATAATATACCAGTAGTTCACAGGTAGCTTCAAAGGTTGCCACTGGAGTCCTCTTCCACTCCTCCACGATGACATCATAGAGCTGGGGGATGTTAGAGAAATTGCACTCCTCCACCTTCCATTTGAGGATGCCCCACAGATGATCAATAGGGTTTAGGTCTGGAGACATGCTTGGCCAATCCATCACCTTTACACTCAGCTTCTTTAGCAAGGCAATAGTCGTCTTGGAGGTGCGTTTGGGATTAAAGTATGAATAGTTGCTTTTAATTACTAAAAAATATATTTTTTAAAGTAAGCCCTTATACATTTACAGGAAAAATCTGTAGACATATTGAAGAGTTGCTTGTAATACTATCAAATAATGTTTATATAGTAATGACTATAAAAAAACAATAATTCTACAAGTTTATTATTTTTATATTTGTTTTTTGTAAAGTATAAAGCCAGTATAAAACAGGAATTTACTGTAAATAGATTTGATAATCATACAAAATAAATGCTTAAAGCTTTTAAGATACTATTAACAAGCTTTGTAAGGGTAATTTGACATAATATTTTTGTGTTTTACTTTAAAAAACCTGTACTGAAAGGGAGTTCATATGTATGGGATTGGATAATCTAATGCATCTACCAAAGAAAACTATATGGAAACAGCAGTCTTTGCCGTAATTTCTACAGTTACTTACCACAAAATGCCCAGTAAAATACCATAATTTTATTTTCTGGTTCATTACTGTAATATGCATTGCATTATGGGTATTAATATTTAATTTACAGTGAATTACTGTATGTTTTGAATTTGTAGTTGTAACGTTTCTCAGTTCCTCTTCCCAGAGAACTACAGCTTCCCCTTCCTAGTTTCCTCAGAACTACATTTCCCATTCCCCAGTTCATCTTCCCTGTGAACTACAGCTTCCCTGGTCTTGCCTCCTCAGAACTACATTTCCCATAACCTGGACTCAATCAACCAAATTCTATTCACCTGCTCTCACCCAGTCCTATTTATGACACACACACACCATTGCCTCTTCGCGAGGTATTGTGAGTATTGTGTTTATTCCTACTGAGTATTATATCCATGTATTGTTGTTCCGGTTGGACCTTAGCTTTGTTTGTGAAATATTCTGCCTTGGATTTTCCTTTGTACCTTCGCCAAAACTCTTGTATTGCTATGCTGGCCTGACCCCTGGATCACCTTCTGTGCTTTAGCCTTTGGAAGATAAGATTCCTGTTCAGAATAAACATTGTTCTTTCTTATCCCCGGGAGTATTCCTTACAGTAGTAAACTGCTGTAAAACAACAGCAGTAGTGCTACTGTAGTTGAAAAAGACAGACTTAAATAAAATTGTTAATTAATGTTATAGAACCATAGAAATAAAATGGAAAAATAAAATATCTGAATAAAATGAATACATTTTATTTGTTATGCTTTTAGGAGTGAATGTAGTATTAAAAAAGGTGAGAATGGATACTTCAAAGGCGTTGAAAGGTGGGAAGAGACTTGACAGGAGTACTTGTTTTTTCTGTGCGCACCAGAGTCTGGTCACACACATTCCTGAAAGAGAGCTGGAGCAGCGTTAAACATACGTTTTACTGTGGAACCGCCATACTGGCGCAAATACCATTATAAAAGATTGGGCCTTACACATTTACATGATATTGAACTGTCCCACCCCAGGGGGGGAACAAACATTTGACTGTGGAACCTTCAACAGTTTCTAACCAGTCAACTAGAGTTATCTGTAAAGAAAAACATGACTTGTGCAACCCAATGTGAATGTAGTCATTATTTGGTCCTGTGAAAATTAATTTCCCACTACACTGGCAAATGTTAATTGCATTTAGCTCTAGTTTTTGGTGGAAAAATCAGTGTTTCCAGCATTTCTGGAAAGCATTTTTGCCTCGGCTTCAGGGTGTGTTCACTCTTAACCACCAAGATGTCCAGCAAAATTTGCCTCAGTGCCCAACGTTACAGTAGTATTATCAGTTTCTGTAATGTGATATTTCATTGAATTCATCCCTTTTAGTTTATGAGACATGAGCTACAGATTGTGTACCTCAAAGAACATGGTGTTGAGTGTATAGCTACCATGGTTTTTGGGGGAAGGAAATGTAAAATTGATTTATATTCCTTGCAGTTTAACCTTAAATTCGACCGATTGTTAAACAAGTGATTTAAGGACTCTTTATTATTGCTTTAGGTTTTTCTTGTCAAAATAATGTTGTTGTTAGCTATCTTGCATACTATTATTTGATTAATTTCTATTACATCACATAACATTCTATGTTATTCTAACAATATACAGTGCCTTGCGAAAGTATTTCAGCCCCCTTGAACATTTCGACCTTTTGCCACATTTCAGGCTTCAAACATAACGAGATATAAAACTGTACTTTTTTGTGAAGAAGCAACAACAAGTGGGACACAATCATGAAGTGGAACGAAATTTCTTGGATATTTCAAACTTTTTTAACAAATAAAAACTGACAAATTGGGCGAGCAAAATTATTCAGCCCCTTTACTTTCAGTGCAGCAAACTCTCTCCAGAAGATCAGTGAAGATCTCTGAATGATCCAATGTTGACCTAAATGACTAATGATGATAAATAGAATCCACCTTTGTGTAATCAAGTCTCTGTATAAATGCACCTGCTCTGTGATAGTCTCAGAGGTCCATTGAAAGCACAGAGAGCATCATGAAGAAAAAGGAACACACCAGGCAGTTGTTGTGGAGAAGTTCAAAGCCGGATTTGGATACAGAAAGATTTCCCAAGCTTTAAACATCCCAAGGAGCACTGTGCAAGCAATAATATTTAAATGGAAGGAGTATCAGACCACTGCAAATCTACCAAGACCCGGCCGTTCCTCTAAACTTTCAGCTCATACAAGGAGAAGACTGATCAGAGATGCAACCAAGAGGCCCATGATCACTCTGGATGAACTGTAGAGATCTACAGCTGAGGTGGTCGAGTCTGTCCATAGGACAACAATCAGTCGTATACTGCACAAATCTGGCCTTTATGGAAGTGTGGAAAGAAGAAAGCCATTTCTGAAAGATTTCCATTAAAAGTGTAGTTTAAAGTTTGCCACAAGCCACCTGGGAGACACACCAAAGATGTGGAAGAAGATGTTCTGGTCAGATGAAACCAAAATCAAACTTTTTGGCAACAATGTAAAACATTATGTTTGGCGTAAAAGTAACACAGCTCATCACCCTGAACAAACCATCCCCACTGTCAAACACGGTGGTGGCAGCATCATGGTTCGGGCCTGCTTTTCTTCAGCAGGGACTAGGAAGATGGCTAAAATTGATGGGAAGATGGATGGAGCCAAATACAGGACCATTCTAGAAGAAACTGATGGAGTCTGCAAAAGACCTGAGACTGGGGCGGAGATTTGTCTTCCAAGAAGACAATGATCGAAAACATAAAGCAAAGTCTACAATGGAATGGTTCACAAATAAACATATCCAGGTGTTAGAATGGCCAAGTCAAAGTCCAGACCTGAATCCAATCGAGAATCTGTGGAAAGAACTGAAAACTGCTGTTCACAAACGCTCTCCATCCAACCTCACTGAGCTCGAGCTGTTTTGCAAGTAGGAATGGGCAAAAATGTCAGTCTCTCTATGTGTAAAACTGATAGAGACATACCCCAAGCAACTTACAGCTGTAATCACAGCAAAAGGTGGCGCTACAAAGTATTAACTTAAGGGGGCTGAATAATTTTGCACGCCCAATTTTTCAGTTTTTGTTTAAACATTTGGAAATATCCAATTAATTTCGTTCCACTTGATGATTGTGTCCCACTTGTTGTTGATTCTTCACAAAATATTACAGTTTCATATCTTTATGTTTAAAGCCTGAAATGTGTCAAAAGGTCGAAAAGTTCAATGGGGCCGAATACTTTCGCAAGGCACTGTAAGTATTACCTACATTATACTGGTTCCCTGCATATAAATGTATTGCATGCATATTTTTTATCATGTTGTAATTGTGTTTTAACCCCGTACACGCACTTAAATATATTCATTTTTATTATTTCATATGTAGAACAACAACCAGTGACCGGAAAACTGAGAGACAACTGACAGAGACAGGAGGAAGAAGAAAGCTGGACATGAAGGTCTCACCCTGTGGCCCAGGAGAGCACATGGTCCCTCATCGCTTGCTGAGCCACCAAGCAATGAATTTCAACTTTGCAACCGATTTACAAACTGACAAATGCAATTCTGTACAGGTGTACATTTTGCAACTTCTGTACTTCAAAATAAAGAAAACACATCACCAAATGGCAAACTATAGGTTTGCATGTGGAAATGAGAAATGTCCGGTTTCCTGCTTCTAAATCCCACATGCACAGGAACCACAAGCAGTCACAGATTAAAAAACAAACTCAGTTTGGTGGTACCTGTCACAATGTCTGTAGACTCTGTCCTTGTTCTGTGTCACTACAGGGTGTTTTCTCCCCTACGTGTTTTGGTTTTGTTTCCCGCTCCTTTTGTCACATGATCCCATCACATCATGTTTTACTTAACCAATCAGTTTAGTCGTTTAGTCCTCACCTGCACATCCTCAACTCATTAGTTGAGTATTTAGTCCTGAGTGTTTGTTAGTCCTGTGTGGTTCATTGTTTCTTGTCAAGGTACGTGGTTGTTCTGTTTTGTAGCCTTCCTTATCATGTTCAAATGTTTACTGTAGAGTCTGGTCGTGTGTTTAGGTAGTGTTATTTTACATGTTATGTATCATCGTAGTCCCTAAAATTTCTTGTCTGTTTCTTGTCAAGTTCCTCCCTTAGAAAATAAATATATGTTCTGTGAAGAACCATGACAGTACCCATGCTTCTAAAGTTATAGGATGTTCCTTTGTGGCTGATAATTTCTCAGCTTTGTGCACTCACCTGAAAACTCACATCGGAGATCCTTTGCCACGCACATTTCGAGAATACATAAACAGATAGCCACTGTTCAGGTGGTAAGAATACATAAACAGATAGCCACTG
>JACXGM010020786.1:0-17650 GCA_016801145.1 Umbra pygmaea | reverse complement strand
CTCTCTCTCTCTCTCTCTCTCTCTCTCTCTCTCTCTCTCTCTCTCTCTCTCTCTCTCTCTCTCTCTCAAACACACAGGTCTGATTGCTCTTGTAGAACATTCGGTGGGTTTTGCTTTGATATGAGCAGAGACTTGTATGCTACATCTGCAGCTCCATTCATCTCTCTCCCCCTTCCTCTACCTCTCTTCATATATATCACCCATTTCCTTTCCTCTCTCTTTTTTTCCTCTCTATTGCTTCCTCAGTATCCCCCCCGCTACCCTTCTCTCTACAAACCGGTCTCCCTCGCTCACGCTCTTTATAGGAAAAAGGTGACATTGGTCTGTAAGTTGACCTTTTGCCAAAACATATTGTAAAATAAAATACAAATATTTTGCTTGCATAATATGTGTATCAACCCCCACAAATTAACATTTTAAATAGCAACATTGTGCTGTAATGAAAGCTTTATTTAGATTGGGTTTGTATGTACCAGCTTTGCACATAATATCAGAGTGATTTTGGCTCATTCTTCTTGGTATGTTTATCCCAGGTTGTTGTGTTGGGCTGGATTCTCAATGGGAATCAGATCAGGACTGGACAGGAATAATAAAATACATTCACCATTCTGTTATTAAGTAACCCGAATGTTGAATTCTTTCTCTGACCTTCAAATTTACTCTGCCAAGAGCACATGAATGTGTTGCTATTAAAACCTCCACGTCTTAGATCATTTGTAGTAAAGTCAGTCTGGTGTTTTGGGAGCATTTTGTAAAGGATTTCCCTTTGTGCATCAGCATAAACAATCTGTGATTGTGGGAACCTTCATCTCATTATTTCCAATGGACAAAAGAATAGGTGACTGGAATTTTTGTGCACTTTTAGGATGTTTTTTTAATTCTAGTTTGAGTTTTCCTATGGGTGCTTTGTCCCATGTTTTGGCTATTGAGTGATATGCTTTGCCAGCTTTCTCTGCCAGTGTTTAAATAACAATGTCTAACCACCGTGATGAGCCAATGTTAAGGCCATAGTGGAGATGTGGTCAATGCTGATCTCTTCTAGGGTGAAGTGGTATTTATTTCTTTAGGATCTGGCTTTTTTATGGAAAATCATGACTTTGGTTTTGCTCGTTTTCACAGTCAGTGGACATTGCCAGGCTGTGTTGAAATTCCTGTGCCATTGGAGACAGCAAGTCCAGGTCTTCTGGAAGGCGAGATTGACGTCTTTATTGTCTCTGAGCCATAGGGCCCTAGAGTCCTCCAACAGTTTCCCGAACTCTTTTAAAGCTATCGATATTAAAAAGTTTAGGCCTGAAATTGCCACCCTGGGTGACCCCTTGTCCCTGTGTGAAGAAATGTGTTCTTTAACTTCTCTCTCTCATCCCATCTCTCGCCTGCTCTCCCTCTCTCTCCCATCCCATCTCTCGCCTGCTCTCCCTCTCTCTCTCATCCCATCTCTCGCCTGCTCTCCCTCTCTCTCTCATCCCATCTCTCGCCTGCTCTCCCTCTCTCTCTCATCCCATCTCTCGCCTGCTCTCCCTCTCTCTCTCATCCCATCTCTCGCCTGCTCTCCCTCTCTCTCTCATCCCATCTCTCGCCTGCTCTCCCTCTTTCTCTCATCCCATCTCTCGCCTGCTCTCCCTCTCTCTCTCATCCCATCTCTCGCCTGCTCTCCCTCTCTCTCTCTCATCCCATCTATCGCCTGCTCTCCCCCTCTCTCTCCCATCTCTCCATACCTTCCAACATCTCCATCTCTTCATTCTCCTTCTCTGGCTCAGAAAATCACATCATATGGGTAAACTTCAAGTTGTTAATCAGTGTCAAGTTTCTTGGTGTCCACAATTCCAACAAACTAGCATGGTCCACACTAAGACAGTGATGGGCCATTTATGTAGGCTATAACAAACTTGGGCCACCAAGTTCTCTAACCAACAGCATCTTGAAAGAGTAAGTGCTTTCTGGGATCCTTGGGATGTCCCCATGTTGCGGATGCATTAATATTGCACAATAAAAAATCTAAAGGTGGTTTGTGGGCTTTAAAATGCAAATTATCCAGTTTTAAATTAACACTGTCTGTGTGGACTCATATACTGTAGATACTGACACCAGTGTTCAGTGGTAACACTGGGTAGTGTTAACCCATTTTGGTTTAACACTACCCAATGTTATTACTTAACTATGGTTTCAGTGTCTATATGACAGTGTTAATTTAACACTGGATAATTTGCTGTGTATGAGTTCCGCAGCTAATATTGAAAACCATTGATATTGGGATTGGCATTTAAAGTTATAGTTAAACTATTTTGCTTAATGTCTGAGGTTATAACATAATTAGTGTAAAATCTCTGCATTCAAATATTTGTAGTTGGCAATGTCATCCTTTTTAGCCTAAGAGCTAAGCATAATGAAATGGTATCGTTTAGCAAGAGCTAACAGATAACCATCCACCTTAAAACCTTTCACACACTTGTGGCACTGCCATTTCAAATGTTTGATGAACAGATGTTTCTTCCTAACCTGATGCATACATATTATATACCCAGAACTTGGCTCTTTCCTTGCCCGTCAGTGGAACTAGTTTCCATAGGAAGCTAGTATTAGTAAAGTCTATTGCCATCTGAAACCTTACCTATTCAGAGAGTACCTAAAACAGTTCCATGGTCATTACCACTGTTGTCTGTTGTAAATTATTAACTATGCTCATTATGTTTAATATACAGTATGTATTGTCTTTTTTTCAGCACTGAATTTTGCTGATAACAAACCATTAAATGTAGAATGTACTCACTGAAAGTTGTGTGGTTGTTTAAATTATCTGTCTTAAAATGTATGCTCTTACTGTGAGTTGCTCTGGACGATAGCCAAATATCTATGAAATACCTGTGAGAATTGGTCTGTTTTTTCTCTCTTGAACTTATTTGGTCTGAGGTCCCAGCCTATGAAAGTCACTAGTGAGTGTGTTGCTATCAGTAATGATTCATCAAATTCGCTATGTTTTAAATTTCAAGTTTATTGTCATGTGCACCGAAATGCAGATGTAATTACTCAGCTCCAACAATGCAGTGTAAATAAACATAAAAATAAATAACAAATAACATACTGTGCAGCATATTAGTAAATCAATGCTATATAAGAGTAGACTGTATATACAGGTCTGTACATGAAAACAGAACACCACAGAATGAACTGTGTTTTAGTTAAGGTGCCGTAGATGCAATAGGTGCAGTAGAATTGGCGAATGTGGCTGTGTACTGTCCATGGTGTCCATAAGGGGCACCAGAAACAAGTTTAATATGTACAGGTCTTTACAGGCTCTTACAGAATAATATTATGTGATAGTCAAGGTGCAATGGGATTGGCTATGTTGACTTGTACAACAGTCCATAGTGTCCAAATGTAACATATCGTGTCACGATTTTATTTATTATGCTTTCCTGACATGATCAAAACGAAACTAGCTGGTGCTCCAGATTTGCTGCCGAGTTGTGATATATAACAAAACATGGGAATGCCCCAATGATCCTGAACTGACCATTATGAGAAGTTACATCACTGATTGTTTACATCACTGATCAGGGCTTTAGGATGTGCAGGAGTCAACAATGCAAAGATGGGACTCTCCTTTCTCCCCCTCACTAAGGCCCCTTCCCCACTGACAGAGATGACACTAAGAGGGTTTGTAGACTATGATAGATACAAGCCGACGTCAGGACGAGACACAATTGTAGTGTGCAAACTTGCGTGTCTCTCTCAAATTCCATGTGACCTGTGGAGGTAGCGCACGAGAAGAATTTGAAAGAACCCACCCGGGGCTTTGCTAATAGCCCAGATAAAATGTGTATTGAGGGGAAATTCTTCACTGTAAGTCAATGGGCTGGGCTGGTCTCGGACCGAAGTGCTCAGGCACCCAACTCAAAACATCTTGAATGACACACCCACATACACGTGATTGGGGTCTGGAGACATGACAGTGTAAAGACAAACAGTATGGTAATTTGCTTGCAACATTTTGCCCATTTTTGAAAATGTTGCTGAAAGCTATCGAAATCTATCGTAGAATAAAAAAGAATGTGTTCACCATTGTCCCAAGTGGCTGGTCTTAAAGTAATACACAGGCATTTTCCCCACCTGGACAAATGTCCAACAGAGACATATATCTGGGTGGAAATACCTGAAAGTAGCCAGTCTGGCTGTAGTTGCATAATGCCCCTGACAGAGACTTTACACACACACACACACACACACACACACACACACACACACACACACACACACACACACACACATACACACACACACACACACACACACACACACAGAGGTTTACCGGGAGTAATGCAAAGTAGTTCCTGACGTTGTATTAGAGGTCTTGTTCAATCCCCCCAAAACCCTGTTTGTGTGTGTGTGTGGGCATGTGTGTAGAAATGTGTGTGTGTGACATGTCCAAGACAGCCATCCCTGACCACAGAAACGAAGGTCATCAACATGTCCCTTGCCAGCGCTGATGGCTTGTAGGACGCTGGCTGCTAGTGACTGGTAGTACCGCACAACGTTAAGCCATTTCAAATGCAGCCAGAGACACAAAATGGCTGTCAGTGAAAACATCTAACCCTCTGCCTGCCTCACCCCCTTCCCTCCCGTCTCTCCTCTCTGCACCCCCCTGCTGCCAAAAGGTGTTCCTGTACGGATCCTCTGCTCAGAGCTGCCAACAGTTAGATTAGTCCTTGGATCTCTCCTCTGTCCCTCGCTCGCCCCCTGACGAGCTCTCTCTCTTTCATCATCTCATTCTCACACGGACACACTCTTCTATACCCTGCACCCGTTTTCTGGTCCTGCTACCTCCCTCTCTCCAGTCTTGGCTGGGTCCACTGTTACCCTGGGGCGTGCACAGGGACAGGGGACATCTGACCACAGTGAAGTGCTCCGTTCTCCTCTGGGCTATGGTTTAAGATACCTTCAGTTGAAGAAAGAAGCATGGTCCTAAAGCATCTGCACTGGGGGGCCAAACTCTGCCTGTGCCCTGAACTGGGTCACAATACCTTGGGGTCTAATGAAGAGCATGACCAACATCAACAGTGTTGACGTGTGTGAGAGAGTATCCGTTCCCCGGTGTGTTCTGCGTCGGCCCTGTTACACGGAGAGCGTCTCCAGGGTCCCCAATGATTCCAGTACTGACCTTGCCCTGGCTGCAGTATGGTACTGGAATATGCTGTAATAACCCGAGCTGAATTCACACAGAGAGTTATTCTTTTAGTAAGGTGCTAATATTCCACCTTCCACTATGTTTCCAGTTGCCATGACAGCAGAAGCTCCACTCTGACCATATCCATTTCGTAAGTGTCTCAATCCAGTTTGCTGCTACTTGTCATTATGCCACTACATCACCGAGCAGCCCACATCTACACTGTAGCCATTGCATCCAGGTGTTCTTCATATCCCAACAACCAACAGACACACAGAAGGTGTACATAATAAAACTCACACATTGTTTCAAGAGCTCAATGAGCACGCACCGGCCAATACCTGGTTCCTGAAGTAATATCAAATCACTCAATGGGTTCCATTTTTGACCTTTGTTTAGTTGAGGGGTTTTCGAAGGAACTACTTTTCTATGTAGCAGCGGGTTTCTAGTTAAACCTTTTAGCTGGTGCAGATTGGTTGCAAAGCCAGCTGCCTGTGGTTTTCAGCGATAGCTTTACAAGATATGGGATAGCTAGCAACTTGTAAACAATTACCCGTTCCTATACGAGAACTATTTTAATAGCAATGTTAAATAAAATATCATTGCCTGTTGAGCCACTTATAGCCGATTATATGATTAAGTGAGATAATGTTTATATTTATTATTATTATTATTTGTTGGCACTGCTTGCCTGGACTGAAATAGGTACTACTTTCCATGCTGGTACTGTTTATATAGCGGTGCACGATATCCATGATATATTTAGATTACATTTAAAGAGAAACTTTACGTCAAGCAGTAGAACATCTGAGGTGCTGGAAATTAATTTTCTACCATTACGAAAAGGTTGTGGTTTGAATCAGCCCACATCTATGACGCTTTTATGAGAAAATATTATAGTCAGGGGTTCCTCATATAGCCATTTCAAAGGGGATATGTAGCACCAGCATCAGTCTACAGACATGAGATTCACCATCTGACCAAACCTGAAGAAAACCAATTGATCAGTCTGGGCCCTTACTGCAAACAGAAAACAACAAACCAGACATCGGTCCATGCTTCAAGATCCATCTAACACCAGTAGCCAGAAGGTTATTGTAGCTGTCTTCCACATGCCCCACAACCGACCAAACACATCCACAGATTAAGAGGCTTAACTGTGCCCCTGAACCTGCCCATTTACCCTGCCAATCACAGAGAACCCTTTTGGATGGTGTTGTAAATATTGAAGAATACCATTTTGTGTGTAAGTCTGAACCCAGCAAAATGGCAAAACAATTTCAAGATTGCTTCCCCCATACCATCTCTTGTATGAACCTTGCACACATAAGCTGGTAATCAAACATTGTATGATTTAAGAGATGTGGTCTGGTTTTCAGGTACCTGAGTGTTTGTAGGTATACCTTGCAATACAATATTCTATGAAGACTATAATTACTTCGATTTAAACTACATCCTAAAAGGTGTTCCTGTTGGTTAATACAGAAATACATATAGAGAAGCTTCTGCATTTAGAAACCATCAAATAATGACTTGTTCTATCTTCATCATTGTGTCATCCTGGTTCCATTCTCTCTCATCAACGTTCTTTAACATTGTGTAACATTGTGAGACCAGTCATGAGGGAGGTGTGATTGTACAGCAAAATCCAGGTTTTGAGGAATCAGAATATGGTTGCCTTGTCTTGTCGTGCCCAAACACACTCCTTGCTGTGATTTGGTTGTCTCCAAGCTAAGTCAAGGTAGAAGGCCAGAGAGTGCATTCATTCCTGCATGTATTTTGTCTGGTATAAACATCCTGGTTAAAGTAGTACCATGTGATCTGCATAAGATGTGCTTTAAAGACACATATCTCGACATTGAATATCCCAAGTCTGGTAAGAGTTGCGGCAATGAGAGATGCAAGACTTTTACCAAGAATTGTAACAAATGAAAATTGGAGGTAAAATCTATCAATGAAATACAGTGTTTCACTGTAATTTCCTAACACGAAAGTGGCAAAATGAAATGATTTAATTTCTGTCAAACATTACTTTAGTTAGTGCGCAACATGCAGGCAAATCCCAATGCCGTTTTTTGCACCTAAATCTATGCTAAATAACATATTAATATGCCCAACAAACATGATTGGGAATTTTTGTTGTAGATGCACTTTTTACCTACCGTCACACTCTAGTCTTTACTTCGTACGCTATCGCCCTGCTACTGCCCCCTAGTGAATGGGAGTGGTAAGGGCAGGTGTATTAAGTTACTGCAAGGTGTAAACTATTTCAAAGATCTTACTTCACACACACTGGAATGTTAAACTATGCAGTTCATGTCCGAAGACTCCTTTGGTTTGTAGCTAGAGTCTGTAACTGGTTTTTGCTAGTCTCATCATTGTTTTCGTGGATGAACATTAGTTTAAACCTAAGTAATTAAACTCGGTTGAATAGATAAAGTTTATTTGTCAAGTGCACATAAATGCAGATGTAATTGCATGTACAGTGTATTTATAACTAGGGCGTAGCACATTTATACATGATTCTACTAAGGTTATGAGGTTGAAAAGGCACTAGTTATTGTAGGAATTACCCATAATAAATTATCCCGAAATAGTATCCTGCTAATTAAATTACTAACTAATAAATATAGTATAATTACCTTGCATATTTAGTATTGAGCACCTGCCCTAAGAAACATACACTAGCAGCCTAGTTATAAATGCTTGTCACCTTGATGCTGTTGACCAACATTTTTTTTTCGCTGCTAAAACCTGTCCGCAAATGCCCTTCTGCAAGGATTGACTAATCCTGTATAGGAGAATATCACACTAGGCTAAAAAGAAACATGTAGCAGGTAGTTAAACTTAACCGTTTAATACATTCCACTAACAGTCGAGTGGAGATATTACGTTGTGATACCAAAACACGTTACAGGTCAACGATTTTATTTTAATCTATAATATTTTGTATAATATTACGTATGGAATTCTCTTTTTTGATAACCAGATCCAATCACAAATATACATATAATTCACATTTATACTTCAACAATTAAAGTGTGTAAGAAATTATGGTATACTACTTACTCATGCCTAATGTTGTAGAACCTTTTAGTCAGTCATGTGAAAACGTTATCAAGATAATTTAGAATCCATTTGGTCACATTTACAGAACCAGCCAAATGCATTGACAGCGTCCAGGGTAGCTGTCAAAAAAATAAATGTGCCGACAGAAAAATCAAGGAAAATGGCGTCAACAGTGCGCTGAAAAAGGTTTAAAATAATTACACCCGGTCTAATAATCGAATCAATATGTTCACAAAAATCCAATGTTGAGATTGACTTTGCGTTCCTTTCGTCTGAAATAGTGCGCGTAATAAATCTTGCTTAACGGTAAACTACGCTTATTCACAGGGACACTGCAGAGATCTCCTCGCCATGTCGGTGGCTGGTCAGTCCGCGAGCTGCATAGCGCTGCTTCCCTCTCAAATCCGTGACTCGGGGGGAGGATCGGAGCAAACCGTTTTACTGCAGTGAAAACAGACCAGCAGAGCGCAGATTGTATCCGTGTGGCCTCCAACCCCACATTTAACGATAACGTCACTGGAGAGATCGCTGTTACATGCGTAAAAGTAGAAGAAGGTGTTGGTTGATCAGAAGACTGGTGTTTTCAATCGTTTTCCCTCCCTTCGCTCTGGGTCGGAATTGGGTGGGGGGCGGTGTTCTGTCCACTCGCTATAGCTCGGTGTGTGTCAGGTCCCGTTGCTGTGTCTGATAATGATCTCAGGGAGATACGGGGATCGGACGCGACTGTAGACGCAGCTCGCTCTTTAAGAAGTGGGGAAGAGCGAAGTGTCGCCTCCACCTGGTGGCGAGTGGTAGATTAATGTACTAGACACGATATTCCTGGTTGTTTCAACCAATGAACCTGTTTAAAAACTGAGCAGCATATCACTGGTCTGTCACAGGGGCGTTCCCGTCCATCACCAACCACTTGCCCTATACCTATAGGTATTTGATAACCTGCAATGTCTGAAGTTGATTTGTTATCAAATAGTTGCACACACATCGTAAAGACTTGAAGTTATTTGAATGAGCCATACATTAGCATTCTGAAGGCATCATACTCTCTTTCAGAATTGGGGCAACATCATGTGTGTCTGATTTTCAAGCATAAACAACAGAATGGGCAGCCAGTGGTTCCAGGAGAGTATCATACATTTACTAATCTCACACAGAGCTGAAGAATTATTCAACCACAAAGCACGTTAGTATCCAATGCAGAGCAACTGGATGGTTCACTTGCGCGTTGAGGTGTGCTTTTCAGAATCGGTGCTGATATTTGCAAGAGCATCCATTCACTCATTAGTTGAGTGGTTAATTGCTGTTTCATTTCCATTGTTGTTTGAAGCTGTAGTGACAGCCACCTGCTCTAATGTCCTAACAGTATATTGACAGTGGGATTTATGTGTACATTATCTGGACAATGGACAGCTCTGTGCAGGTTTCAATGCCAAACAAATTCTGCAAGTGGACTTTGAGCTATGGAAAACATCTTCTAACCTTAACTAAAATGCAAAATATGAAATTCCTTTTCCTTATTGCGTGAGTTTCACTATCCAGTCAGCCTATTTGTTTGTCTGTCTGTGTATATGTGTTTATATGTGGCTGCAGATACACAAACACACAGCAATATTCTGCCCTTACCACATATACTGTAACTTACAGACTGCTATGATTTGATTGACCTGAAAAATTAAGTCGACCTCATGCTTTATTATTAAAATATATCGTAGAGGCTTATGATTTTTAGGCAAATGTACAATGTTAACATGGTTTCAGTGACTAGTGTTCGACCTCTGGGCAGCTACAACATAGCTGGTTATCAGTGTGACATTAGGCTTGTTTGTTTTGCATGGCTCGGTACCTTAGATGGGCATTCCTATTGAAAACGCTTCAACTTTCCATGGCATTTTGGGTGTTACAAGTTTAACTTACTGAAACAGGTGTCCAGGAGGCAGATCTGCCCTGATGGTAGAAATTAATGGCATTGGTTGACTCAATGTAGAGGGCAGAGCTTATCTTCCAACTGAAATCACTCAATTACATAAGTTTTTATAAGATTTAGGTAAGATTTAGGATAGGGACAAGCACTAGTCTTAGTCAACCCCAAATGTGTGTCAATGCGAATTATCAGTGACACAAAACAAATATTTTACACTACTTCATGGTTTTATGTTGTTTGATACTCCCAGCCAAAGTATATTGAATCCTGAAATAACGCCAGCCTACCGTGCCCACTTCAATGTTACATTTCATTGCCTGCATTAGACAACATTACTCTATTCTTCGTTCAGAAATGTTCGTTCC
The DNA here is from genome assembly GCA_016801145.1 of Umbra pygmaea. NCBI lineage: Eukaryota > Metazoa > Chordata > Actinopteri > Esociformes > Umbridae > Umbra > Umbra pygmaea. Next base: position 7,137 of record JACXGM010020786.1, on the reverse strand, counting down.
AGTAGCCAAAAGTGTTTGTGATTATATGTTTAGTGTCAGATTTCAGGAAGCAGAGACATGAGCTACGGTACATTTTCCCAGTTTAAGCTGAGGAATAAATTTAGCATGGGCATGAGCTGTGACTATGTTATGCCTACGGTGTATCAAGAGCACAAATGTCTGGCTTTCTGCGTTGCTTTAGTGTGTGCATGTCTGTGTGTTTGTACTTCAATGTGTGTGTGTGTGTGTCTACCGAGAGGCCTCTGAGAATAAAACAATGTCCATTGTAGTCTCACATACAGTAGTACACACACCCTTGCTAGTATTCTGCTTTTGGATGTGTTACCATGGATACTAGATACCGACATATCCAAGGGGAACAGTTTCCAGCTTAAACTGTAAATATTGGATTACTGTGGGCTAGGTAGACATATGGAATCAAGAATCTTGTCAATTTATTAACAGCTACTGTAAGTGGATATAGTAATGTATCTTCAATCCATCCAGTGTTTGTTTTAAGTGTTAATTCTTTCTACCTTAACATATGTTTAATGGGTGCTTTATTGATTCTGGTAAGCCATTGAAACTTCTCGAATGTTATAGATGGGTTGTCATCATTATCAGACTGAGTATTGTGAGGCTTTGCAGTTCTGCCCACACATTCATTACTCAAACTGACACCCTGCCGATGAATCACCCCACGCATACATACAAACACACAGACACAGACACACAGACACAGACACACACACACACTACTACAGACTCTACAAATAACTCCACAGAGTCCAGCAGTGTGCCTTTGTGTATCTCCCCACCCGCCTTTCTTTTCTCTAGAGTAACATGGTAGTAAATGTCTGTATCCTCAGGCCAGATCTGGAGGAGATGAAAGTGAATCTCATTCTAAACCACTTTACCAAACGCGTCAGCTTTTATGTGGAAACAGCAAACGCTCCTCTGTGGTTGCTGATAGAGGGAGGGATGAAGCAGGGGAGAGTACAGGGTGTGTGAGCACGAGCGGGGATCAAAGAACTATCTGATTTCATCATGCCCATTTCATCTCTCCTATTCCTGTGGGATTTCGCCATTGCTTCACATGACTAATAGAATGTTGATTAATCTCCACATGAGACTTCTCTGGTTAGATGGCCACTTATGGAACACCTTTCGGTTTTCCAGAATATTTATATTAAATTAAAGTTGTATTTTTAATACTAGAAACAAATATATGCTGAAGTGGTTATAGGATTGTTCATATCTCTTACTGGAAGGTACGCGTGTGTACGTGTGTCTGTGTACATGTGTGTATGTGGGTGTGTGTGCGCGTTTGTGTGCGTGTGCGTGCATGTTCTGGGGCCGAAGAGCGAAGCCACACGTCTGACTGTTTATCAAAGTGACAGGAAGTAGGTGTTGTTCTGAGAGGACCAGAAACCGCATCCTGCTGCATACTGGGGGAACAACATATGACAGAATGACAAAGTCTATCCTGATTGGACCGTGGTAAAGTGTGTATGTGTGTGTACAATTGTGTGACCTGCTGTGGTAGCATGCATCCTATCTGATCGAGAAACATAATAATATGTATAATGTAGGTAAGCACAGACCACACTGATCTAAGAGACTATTAATTTGCACTTAAATGACACTTGAGAATACTCTGGTTAACAGTCTGATTGGTGAGAATGACACACCTGTAGTGCAACCCTGGAAGGGTCTGCAGGATGGCAGACATGGCAACTTTGTTTTGTCCCGCTTCTAGTGGTAGGTTGGATGCATGCAACCTCAGTTCGGGTGGTTGGTTAGGGAACACGTTTTCCTCCCAGCATGTCTGTCCTGGAAAAATAATTCCTGGTTAAACAAGTAGTGTTAAACAAGCAGAATCGTTTGACAAGATGTGAAAAATGAAATGAACAATAATACAAATTTGAATAGGAACTTAAACCCTTTAATTTACATTTAAATGCGATGTTTGTAGAACTTGGAGCTATATAAATTGAACTATTTTCTACTTCAAGACAAGTGACCATTGCATGTCCCACGATCATCACTCTGCAAGCACAACTCATCACGTCCTCATTGTAATGCCTGTTCAAATGGGAAAACAAGCACTCCACAATGTAGGAAGTAAATGTCCCATCTAAGCTTTTTCTGATTTTTTAAATTTCATAAAATACACTGCTCAAAAAAATAAAGGGAACACTAAGATAACACATCCTAGATCTGAATGAATGAACTAATCGTATAAAATACTTTCGTCTTTAAATAGTTTAATGTGTTGACAACAAAATCACACAAAAATGATAAATGGAAATCAAATTTAGTAACCCATGGAGGTCTGGATATGGAGTCACACTCAAAATCAAAGTGGAAAACCACACTACAGGCTGATCCAACTTTGATGTAATGTCCTTAAAACAAGTAAAAATGAGGCTCAGTAGTGTGTGTGGCCTCCACGTGCCCGTATGACCTCCCTAAAACGAGACATGATGTCCCAGCTGTGCTCAATCGGATTCAGGTCTGGGGAATGGGCGGGCCAGTCCATAGCATCAATGCCTTCCTCTTGCAGGAACTGCTGACACACTCCAGCCACATGAGGGCATTGTCTTGCATTAGGAGGAACCCAGGGCCAACCGCACCATCATACGGTCTCACAAGGGTTCTGAGGATCTCATCTCGGTACCTAATGGCAGTCAGGCTACCTTTGGCGAGCACATGGAGGGCTGTGTGGCTCCCCAAAGAAATGCCACCCCACACCATTACTGACCCACCACCAAACCGGTCATGCTGGAGGATGTTGCAGGCAGCAGAACGTTCTCCATGGCGTCTCCAGAATCTTTCACGTCTGCCACATATGCTCAGTGTGAACCTGCTTTCTTCTGTGAAGAGCACAGGGCGCCAGTGGCAAATTTGCCAATCTTGGTGTTCTCTGGCAAATGCCAAACATCCTGCACGGTGTTGGGCTGTAAGCACAACCCCCACCTGAGGACGTCGGGCCCTCATACCACCCTCATGGAGTCTGTTTCTGACCGTTTGAGTGGACACATGCACATTTGTGGCCTGCTTGAGGTCATTTTACAGGGCTCTGGCAGTGCTCCTCCTGCTCCTCCTTGCACAAAGGCAGAGGTAGCGGTCCTGTTTCTGGGTTGTTGCCCTCCTACGGACTCCTCCACGTCTCCTAAATCACTGGCCTGTCTCCTGGTAGCGCCTTCATGCTCTGGACACTACGCTGACAGACACAGCAAACCTTCTTGCCACAGCTTGCATTGATGTGCCTGGATGAGCTGCACTACCTGAGCCACTTGTGTGGGTTGTAGACTCCGTCTCATGCTACCACTAGAGTGAAAGCACCGCCAGCATTCAAAAGTGACTAAAACATCAGCCAGGAAGCATAGGAACTGAGAAGTGGTCTGTGGTCACCACCTGCAGAACCACTCCTTTATTAGGGGTGTCTTGCTAATTGCCTATAATTTCCACCTGTTGTCTGTTCCATTTGCACAACAGCATGTGAACTTGATTTTCAATCACTGTTGCTTCCTGAGTGGACAGTGTGATTTCACAGAAGTGTGATTGATTTCTTGAAGTGTTCCCTTCATTTTTTTGAGCAGTGTACATCAAAATACATTGTATAGGTTGTGTAAGCTGGTCACTGAAAGAAAAAAGTTATGTTTTCACTCTTCAAAATTATATACAGTGCAGCACAATACATTTTTGCAGATACTATTATTTAGTAATTATATGCATTTTCTTATGTTTGTTGGTACAGCCTGTGGATTTCCCTGTGGAAATCTAACCACATTTACCATTTTAGTCATTTAGCAGACACTCTTATCCAGAGCAACTTACAGTGATATCCCCCTTGAGCAACTTAGGGTAAAGTGCCTTGCTCAAGGACACAGTGATATTTGGCACATTTAGGAGTCCAACCAGCAACCTTCCACCTACAAGGCTAGCTCTAACCACTGAGTCATCTGATGCTTTCTAGTGAGCCAAATATTAGGGTCCTCTTAAATTGAGTTTTGTTAGACTTGTGATCGAGTCTGTGTCACAATGTATATTAAAACCAGGTAAATTTGACAATTTCCTCTCTAACTAATAGAATGGACTGAGAAATGCCCAGCCGCTTTGACTTTATACCACAAGTCATTTGTTTTTTATTTGAAAAACATGGTAACCAGATATCTCAGCAGATATTGCAAATGCACTGGAGATTACTCTTATACATTCTATCTACATGTAAATGTTGGTTTCAAGCACACAAAAGGTAAACATGCCAAAATGGTTGTGTTCTGGCACCCTTTAAGACACCAGTCATACACCAGCTTGGGAGTTTTTGACAGTTACTGTGAAACACGTTAGATGTACCTTTATGTTCCGTGACTGACAGAGATGTTTACTGCATATTCACTCTTTGGTTTGGGTTGGGTCAGTTTAGGTCAGTGCAGGGTCACATATAGGGAACAGCTTTACAGAGAACAAACTGTAATAAATGTAACACAGTCAACTCCCAACCACTCATCTCGTTTTCTCTCTATCTCTATTGCTCTCTCGCTCTCTTTGTTATTGTCTCTCTTTTTCTCCCACTGCTACAGTTCAGGGGAAGTGTGGAGGTGATGAAATTAATTTCCTCTTTCTTCACCTCTTCCATTCTCTATAAATGATTTATTAACTTGTGTTCACACATCAGAACCAGAATTAAACACACAGGCATGCGTGTGCGCTCACACGCACAAACGCGCACACACACACACACACACACAGAAACCGCATGCCTCGCCACATTCACAGCTGTAGAATAACAGGAAGCCGTGGGGTCGTTTGAGGTGTGAAGGTTCACAACACAAACAGGTCTATTCTCTGAAGTCATTATTCAGATTTTACTCATTTACAGTAATGTCTGGAGTTATGATTAATATGAGAAATTATGATTACAGCAAGCAGATATTTGTGTGTGTGTGTGTGTGTGTGTGTGTGTGTGTGTGTGTGTGTGTGTGTGTGTGTGTGTGTGTGTGTGTGTGTGTGTGTGTGCGTGTGTGTGCGTGTGTGTGAGTGTGGGCCTACCACACAGTAGGCCCACAGCCCTATAGAAGGCTCACAACACTCGCTCCATAAAGGTTTGGTACAGTGTATTCTATGTCTGTGGACCATAACTTGGTGTTGTATTTGAAGATTGTTTTAATTGGTGGGACAGGTGTAGTGTCACGGCTGTCTCCCTCGCTGTCACATGTCGTTCTGATGACAGGCTGTCAGAGGTAGTTATGATGGTTTACCATGTGCTTCGGTTTCACACAGTGATACGCACACCAATACAGACAAACATGTACATGTGTGCATACATTTAATCACGCCGTAATAACCTAGATGTAGAGTATTGTAGGAAGGATTGTCATTAGAAACACAGGGATGGTTTGAGCACATGACATGTTGGCACAGCGAGTGTCAGTACTGTGTTCTGATAACGATGTTTAGCAGTACCACGGGGGATGGGGAACGAGATACTCATTTTGACAGACCCAGCAGGGAGTCCAGATGGAGACTACTAAGACGCATTCCTGTCTTTGTTCTAATAGTTTGTATTTACCTCCCAGACATCCTTATCTGACTCATTAGGCAGGGACCATGCCTGCTTTAGTCCCAGACAGAGAGATAGATGTGAGAGTGCATGCATGCAGCCGGTTTGTGCTTCTGTCTGTCTGAGGAACTAAAACACATCTCTGTAATTGTACTTTCCTTTTGAGATGCTGAGGAAACAAAAACACACACACTTATTTTGTGTTGAAGGTTAAGCTCAGGTTGGCTGAACCTGAGTTTGACCGTGCTAGAATGAGGTAGTAATGTTGCATGCTAAAACAGAGCTTGTTAATAAGCCTGTTCTCATCAAACATGTACACACACATTAGGGTTTGGCAACATATCCTCATCCTCTTTGTTGACTATTGACACTGATGTCCCTCAGGGGTGTGTCCTCACCCCTTTGCTTAACCCCGCTTAACTCAAACGTGCACCCAATGTTCAACCACAACTGCATGGCTCTACAGGACACAAACTATATTATCAAGTGCTGACAAAACCACAGTTATAAGCCTTATAACCCAAAACAATGAGGTACCCTGCTGGGTGTAAGCAAACTGTCATCGTGGTTCAAGAAAAACAAGCTCTCCCTGAATGTCAGCAATTCGAAGGTGGTGGTTGTTGACTACGAAGCAAAGGAGGGGACACTTAGGTTCCCTAAGAGTTAGGTGTCTCACCACAGTCAAAAAGTTGCTACATTGAATACCAGATGTGAAACGTCTTTATGCTGTCCCTGAGCAAGGCAGTTAACCCTTATTGTTTCCAGGTCATCGCTTGAAATGACAATTGTTTTAAATTAACTTACTCTAAAATAAAGGTACCTTGAAATACAACCCCAATTCTGAAAAATTTAGGACAGTATGGAAAATGCTACGAAAAACAAAGAGTGATTAGTAAATGTATTTTGACTTGTATTTCAACAAAAAACATATAAAGACAAGGTATTTGATGTTTTACCTAATCAACTGCATAGTTTTCTGAAACTAAATGTTAATTTTGAAATGTACAGTGCCTTGCGAAAACATTCGGCCCCCTTGAACATGTCGACCTTTTGCCACATTTTAGGCTTTAAACATAAAGATAAAAAACTGTAATTTTTTTGTGAAGAATCAACAACAAGTGGGACACAATCATGAAGTGGAACAAATTTATTGGATATTTCAAACTTTTTTAACAAATAAAAAACTGACGAATTGGGCGAGCAAATTATTCAGCCCCTTTACTTTCAGTGCATCAAACTCTCTCCAGAAGTTCAGTGAGGATCTCTGAATGATCCAATGTTGACCTAAATAACTAATGATGATAAATAGAATCCACCTGTGTGTAATCAAGTCTCTGTATAAATGCACCTGCTCTGTGATCGTCTCAGAGGTCTGTTGAAAGCACAGAGTGCATCATGAAGAACAAGGAACACACCAGGCAGGTCTGAGATACTGTTGTGGAGAAGTTTAAAGCCGGATTTGGATACAGAAAGATTTCCCAAGCTTTAAACATCCCAAGGAGCACTGTGCAAGCGATAATATTGAAATGGAAGGAGTATCAGACCACTGCAAATCTACCAAGACCCGGCCGTCCCTCTAAACTTTCAGC
>JACXGM010020785.1:0-17687 GCA_016801145.1 Umbra pygmaea | reverse complement strand
GTTGTAACATAAGAAACTAAAACATGAAATAAAGTGAACATTTTAGAAGTTCAAATGGCTGCGTTTTGATACGGTGGGGTAATAGTCATAATCATAATCAAAAAATGTAATGTAGTGCTTTTGGAGTGCCTGGTACTTGGTCAGTGCTACCACAACAACAGCTTTCTGGGTGGCATCCATGTATTTCTCAGACTCGGACGTGCAAAACATAATAGAACGCTTGAAGTGTGGAAGTGACATCATATCCGAGTTCCGAGTCGGATCTTTGAGAATAAACAAACGCAGCAAAAGCTCAAACTAAGAAATTTAACAGCCAATGTTTGTTGTTTTTTACTTGAATTGATGCATTCCCTTGAGGATTCTAAATAAATAAAAAATCCCTTTTAGGCACTTATATTAATTTTTGTTTCTTACTTTGCCATTTCAACAGGAATTGCCGGAATCACAGGTCCTTCTTTGATAAATGCTGTGAATTTTAGGTGTTGCTTTTGTGTGTAACTAACACTACATTGTGTAGGGAAAGATTATCTTACTGTATATGATAATCACATTTTTCATATTTTTTTAATGTCACCAGCCCTTTTCCCGGGAATTAAGCTAGACCCATTCACAAAAATCAACCATGTGAACATATATACCTAGTACTAAATCATCCCGGTAGCCAAGAGACCTTCACTTTAGCTCTGGAGGTTTTTGGTTTAGCCCTAAGTATTTTGAGGCTAACTTGCACAGCTACAGTAGCATGTTGTCAATTAAACCAATGCTTTGTTTTTAACTGAGGGTTTATTCAATTTTCATAGGATAGTTATGAACCTCGTCAGTAGTAATGATAATTACGTCTGTACAGAAAATAAATATTTTACCTTTCTTTTTTCAACAATATTTCGTTGTTTTACTTCTATGGAGCGAAATCAGTGTTTTGTCTACTTCCAGAAAAGATTTGTGTACTTGTAAAAGAAAATGTGTGTATTTGTAGAAAAGATTTGTGCACTTGCAGAAAATATATGTGTACTTGCAAAAAAGATTTGTCTACTTGCAGAAAAGATTTGTATACTTGCAAAAAAAGATTTGTATACTTGCAGCAAAAATGTGTGTACTTGTAAAAAAGATTTGTGTGTCCGTCAAAAGGAGGTGGGACCAGCTCTGACCAGAGCCATTAAGAGAGTTGCGTCAATTGACGGTAAAAAATTCTACAGTCATGTGGTAGGGTCACGTGATTCATGGTTCTCTCAAAAGTTCCAAGCGGGTGATTTTAATACATTGAAGTCTATGGGAGCAGCTGTTTCAACAGCAATTTTTGGTATGATCTATAATATGAAAGCTGTTTAAAGTCCTGTAAATTTCTGCAAGTACTCAAAAATTTTTTTGCACAAATGGAATTCCTTGCACCTTTCAAAATGGTTTAGACATGCGTCACGATGGAACACATTTAAAAATAAAATGAACTAAATGCAAATAAACGAACACTATGTTTCTGTATCTGATTATGCACTATGTTCTATGTTCCAGCAGCATAGAGCCCTGTATTGCACTGCTGGTTTGCTTCTAAAGCTAAGCAGGGTCGAGCCTGGTTAGTCCCTGGATGGAAGACAAGTGCTGCTGGAAGTGGTGTTGGAGGGCCAGTAGGGGGCACTGTTCCCTCTGGTCTAAAGATCAATCCCAATGCCCCAGGGCAGTGACGGGGACATCTGCCCTGCTTAGAGTGCCGTCTTTCGGATGGGACGTTAAAATGAGTGTCCTGACTCTCTGTGGTCATTAAAAATTCCATGGTTAACCCCAGTTTCATAGCCAAATTCCCAACCAGGCCTCACCTCAATCACGGCCACTTCATAATCCCCCTCCTTCCTAATCGGCCTATATAATTCCTCACCTCTGTACCTAATAGCTGATGTGTGGTGAGCATTCTGGCGCAAAATGGCTGCCGTGCATCACCCAGGTGGGTGCTACACATTAATGGTGGATGAGGTGGGCTTTCCCCATACCTGTGTAAAGCACTTTGGGTTCTTGAAAAGCGCTATATAAGCTGAACATATTATTGTAACTTTTGGATTCATCTCCTGATTAAACTTGCTACGATTCAAACATCCAACTGTCTGTTGGTTCCGAATCTCTCCATTACACAACCTATAACGTGAAATTGACTGATGTCTTTGGATGTTGGTTGAATATATCCACATAATTTTCTTTCCTCATAATATTATCTATTATTTAGGTGCACCATTCCCTCCTGCAGAAAACCTCCCACACAACATAATGCTGTTACATCCGTGCTTCACGTTTGTGGTGGTGTTCTTCAGGTTGCAAACCTTGCTCTTTTTCCTTCCTACATAATAATGGTCATTTTGGCCAAACAGTTCAATTTTTGTTTCATCATACCAGAGGACATTTCTCCAAAAAGTACAATCTTTGTCCCCATGTGCAGTTGCAAACTACTGTAGTCTAGCTTTTATATGGTGGTTTTGCAGGAGTGGCTTTTTCCTTGTTGAGCGGTCTTTAATGTTATTTTGAAATCGTTTGGTGGTGGTGGTTCTCCTGTTCAAAAAGGGGGACCAGAGAGTGTTTAGCAATTACAGGAGAATCACACTACTCAGGCTCCCTTGTAAAGTCTACTCCAAGATGCTGGAAATGTGGGTTTGGCCGAACAATGCAGATTCCGTACTGGTCGTGGAACAACGGATCAGATCTTCACTCTCGCAAGGATCCTGGAGGGGGCCTGAGAGTATGCCGATCCGGTCTACATGGGTTTTGTGGATCTGGAGAAGGCGTATGACCGGTTCCCCCTGGAGATACTGTGGGAGGTGCTGCGGGAGTACGGGGTGAGGCGGTCCCTTCTTAGGGCCATCCATTCTCTATGTGATCAAAGCGAGAGCTGCGTCTGGGTTCTTGGCAGTAAGTCGGACTTGTTTCAGATGAGGGTTGGCCTCCACCAGGGCTGCGCTTTGTCACCAATTCTGTTTGTAGTATTTATGGACAGGATATTGAGGCATAGTCGGGGTGGGGAGGGGTTGCAGTTTGGTGGGCTGGGGATCTCATCACTGCTCTTTGCAGATGATGTGGTCCTGATGGCATCATCGGCCTGTGACCTTCAGCACTCACTGGATCGGTTCTTAGCCGAGTGTGAAGTGGCTGGGATGAGGATCAGCACCTGTAAATCCGAGGTCATGATTCTCAGCAGGAAACCGATGGAGTGCCTACTCCAGGTAGGGAATGAGCGGGAGATTGGTCAGAGTATTGGCGCAGCGGGGGCGGTATTACAGTACATTCAATTTATTGCACCGTTGTGACGAAAACAGAGCTGAGCCAGAAGGCAAAGCTCTCCATCTACCAATAAGATTTTGTTCCTACCCTCATGAAGGTGGGGTCATGAATGAAAGAACGAGATCCAGGGTACAAGCGGCAGAATTAGGTTTCCTCAGGAGGTCTGCTGGAATCTAACTTAGAGAGATAGGGTGAGAAGCTCAGTCATCCATGAGGATCTCGGAGTTGAGCTGCTGCTCCTTTGTGTCGAAAGGATCAGGTTGAGGTGGTTCGGGCATCTGGTAAGTTTATATACATAAACAAGGCAGTCACAAGGGGCTAAACAGATTTAATTTAAATAATATATTTTAAAACACTAACACACACATACACACACACAGACTGACAAGTAACAATGAATGGCAAGTGAATCAAACAAACCCAGGGACTAAATACAAAACTAATAACAGTAAATGAAGACTAGCTGAGTAAGTTTGACATGGGAGCGGAGTGATTGATTAATTAATGAAAATGATTGCCTAATTGTTCAGAAAATAAAACACCAAACACCAAACATGAAATGAGCTCATCTCACTGAGCTTGCTTCAGCCCTCGGGGGTGTGACCGTTACAATCCATTTATTGAGAAAGTGACATTTGTTGGGATAGAACATATACAAACTTTTGTCCACTTTCAAGTAAACATTCATGAAAGCAAGATAATTTTAGCTAGCAAGCATTAGCTTATTTGATAAGGGGTTCCCACCCCTTTTAATTGTATTCATTGGTATTGATATTAAACATAGTAACATGTTTTATCTACCAAAACCAGGAAATGTTGATAGGAATTGTTTTACATTAACTACAAGATGTGTAACTTGCACTAATCAGACTACAGAGGTTTATTGTGGCAAACACAATTATAACTAATTTCGTTTTAGTTAATAACAAGTGATGGTAATTAGTCTAGAAATGTTGTCACGGTTGTGTGGTGTAATGGAGAGAGGAGGACGCAGGCAGGCAGATGGTAAATGGTAACAATCAGTATAAATAGTCGGTATGCCTAAACTTCAGAACTAAGGGACTCACTTGTCACAAACCTTCACAATGTAGTTCCATACTCCTCAAACACTTTAGTAGTACATCCAAATGTGACATCACAGACACAGACAACAGAAAATCAACACTGTCAACCCGATCAGGCAACAGCAGAACAGGGAGTGGCGTACACTAAACAATAACAAACCCCCAATTAACCCAATAAGTCTATATACCAAAAGAACATAATCAACAGTACCTATGTACTGGCCATAATCACCAAATAATCTCAGTAGGTCTATGTAGTTGTTGTCTCAGTAGGTCTATGTGGTTGTTGTCTCAGTAGGTCTATGTAGTTGTTGTCTCAGTAGGTCTATGTGGTTGTTGTCCCAGTAGGTCTACGTTGTTTATGTCTCAGTAGGTCTATGTTGTTCATGTCTCAGTAGGTCAATGTGTTTGTTGTGACAGTAGGTCTATGTTTGTTGTCTCAGTAGGTTTATGTTGTTCTTGTCTCAGTAGGTCTATGTGGTTGATGTCTCAGTAGGTCAATGTGTTTGTTGTGACAGTAGGTCTATGGTTGTTGTCTCAGTAGATTTATGTGTTTTTTTATCTCAGTAGGTCTATGTGGTTGTTGTCTCAGTAGGTCTATGTAATTGTTGTCTCAGTAGGTCTATGTGGCTGTTGTCTCAGTAAGTCTATGTTGTTCATGTCTCAGTAGGTCTATGTGGTTGTTGTCTCAGTAGGTCTATGTGATTGTTGTCTCAGTAGGTCTATTTGGTTGTTGTCTCAGTAGGTCTATGTTGTTCATGTCTCAGTAGGTCTATGTGATTGTTGTCTCAGTAGGTCTATGTGGCTGTTGTCTCAGTAAGTCTATGTTGTTCATGCCTCAGTAGGTCTATGTGGTTGTTGTATCAGTAGGTCTATGTGATTTTTGTCTCAGTAGGTATATTTGGTTGTTGTCTCAGTAGGTCTATGTTGTTCATGTCTCAGTAGGTCTATGTGATTGTTGTCTCAGTAGGTCTATGTGGTTCTTGTCTCAGTAGGTCTATGTGGTTCTTGTCTCAGTAGATCTATGTGATTGTTATCGCAGTACAACAGTACACTGTGAAAAAAGTACCATTGTTTTGAGAGGTAAAAAACTGGCAGCTGTGGTTGACTTAACTTTACCATAATAAATGTGGTTGAAATGGTTTCACTATTACAACTTTACCGTAATAAAAACAGTATAACATTTTCCACTATTACAGTAAAAGAATATCAGTACTGTTGATTTCACGGTTAAGTTTGGAGTTTAATTCTATATTTTACGGTATAAATACACATTTTTACCATGAAATTAGACAGTGTTTCACTGTGTAATTATAAGTATGTAATGTAAAATACTACTTTATTATGAATAAATTACCTTAAAATTCTGTATAAATAAAGGGTGTACCATGTAATTTGACAGTGCTTTACTCAATGAAATATGTATAACATTTATCCAATTTAAAGCTACACTGTGTATTTCTTTGAGTTGATTCTTAGCAAAAACCCATTTGTTCTTTCAAAAATATGTGCTTATTCATGTGTACCAATTACTTGGTACACATTACTTCCACCAAGTAATCAAAGTATTTTCTTAAGTGTAAAATCTTCCATTCACAATACATACAATGGTGCCGCTCGAATTGTGACAGCCATGATACGCCTCCATCTTTAAAATACAATAGCCAAAGAGGGACATACCTGGAAATTCAAGCTCAGCCTTTCGCGCTTTTACACTAGTGGCACCGTGACGAAGGCTAGAGGGAGATTACTCACGACTGCCGGGAAATTTCAGTCTGTTGAAGATGTAAAATTATGCCTAATCTCGAGGACATGTAATGGCAGTGCTGTTTGATACTGGCCCAAGCTGTAGGCAAGAACGTTCACCTGGCAACACAAACTCGGATTTTCGGTTTCAAAATAATAGCGCTCGTGGTTCATTGCAATAATCATTGTTTATTCATTGCATAGGTTCATGTTTTGCTAAAATCAGTATTATGTTGGAATAAAACAGACTCTAGTGAATGTTTTTCAAATGTAATTGTGTTTTCACATGAGACACTGACAATTTATTCAATCAAATTGTGTGTAAAACATATTTGTTACTTTTATTAATAAAACATGTTAAATTATTATTTTTGCTATTACATGCTCTTATTGTTTCTTTACACACAATACAATTGCATTTGGTTACAATTCACGGGCTGTGTAGTAAATTAACAATGATTATTACAATGAATCAAAAGAAGCGCTATTGTTTTGAAAGAAAAAACGAATATCATGGTTCACATTGCAGGTATAATAACGCGAGGGGCTTCAGTTGCTTGTCATATACAATTTCACCACTAGATGGGAGCAATTCTTACACAATGCAGCTTTAAATAGTTTAGAGTAATGATACACACCTATGTTTTTTACAAATTGTAATAAGACTGAAAGGATATCCAACAGTTGTAATACATTACCCCCATTACGTGCATTCAAAAGAGCTGCAATAGTGAAGTACAAAATTAACTAGACTAGCTAAACTACATTGATGGGAACACTCATCTTAATTATGGTTGTAATAAATATAATCACTTAGAGTTTGTATTAGGTTTGAAAAGTAAATATTATTATTTTTAATAGTATTATTGAATAATTAAACATAATGCAATCAATGCATTAATGCCTAAAGCACAAAATATATGTCTTATATATATTATTTATATTGTCTTAATTAGGGACTTCCCAAAACTTGTGAACTCATCAAGTAAATGAAAATTAATTCTAAAAGTAATTTTACCCAACACTAGTTTGGGAAATCTCATCACTTGAGTGGATATGGCTTAATCTACAAAATATGCATGGAAACAAGCTGAGATTTTTAGGTTTGCACTCCATCCTCAATTTAACTCCATCCAAATGAAAAGTTAGACCTTTAATGATTTTCTTAAATAAAACATGTTTTGTTAAAGAATAAAATTGTATTTTTATTTAACTGAACGGAATGACCATATATGCATTGGATGAATAACCACATATTTCATTACAGTGACAATGGTTGGTGCACAATGGTTAGTACATTTAACATTAACAAAATGTATTTCTTAAAAAAAAATACAGTGTTGGCTTTTAAATATATGATGTCTTATTTCTATTATGAACACAATAGTTAGTACATTTAAAAGTGACAAAATGTATTTTTTTACAAAAAGCATTGCAAAAGTTATAATGTTGGCTTTTGTATGTATTACCGCATATTTCCGTTATACTGTAATACACAGTGCCCAAGTATTTAACAGTGTCATGTATGTTTTACAGAAAAAATAGACCAACATTTTTGTTTTGGCTGATAAATTTACAGTGTTTCACCATAAAAGTCTACAGAAATGTTTTTACAGTGTAGGTCTACAATACAGTTTGTGGTTATTGACTGAGTAGGTTTTGGGGATCATTTTATCCATTGATAGGATAGCTAGCTTTCATGCCAGCAATGAAAGTTTTGTTATTCTTTATATTTTTAGGATTGATTCCCTGTGATTATAGAAAATTGTACGTTTTCAATGTCACCAAGCTTTGTGAACGTAACACATTGCAAGAGTAAATACAAAAGTATATATGTACACATAATGGAATATTTTATTTAAATGCAAACACTTGTAGTTAATCTGTTATTGCTTCAAATATTAATATGCATGACCAAATACCACTACTCATATGTCATCCAACAAATGTAAAAACGGTTTGCAACACACCATTCGACTATGACTGGAACTGGTGCTTATGTTAGGTGATGTAACCAAAAGATAGTAGAATAAATGACCAGACCAGAAACAGTGTTCTGTAAAAAAAAGTGAACTTGCCGGTCCCGAGCCAGCTTTGACTATACAACAAGTCCAGCTGGAGAGGGAGGAATGGGTTATTAGTTGGGCCGGAGTGAGTCAGGGGGTAGGGGGTAACCTGACTGTGCCCTTCCTGTGAGGTCATGTGAGCTGCAGCTTACTGGATCAGATGAAATCTCAGTGGGGGGTGTCAGGTGAGAAGCAACAATCTCTGACAGCCTTCTCTCTCTCTCTCTTTCTCTCTACCCCTTCTCCATCCCCCTTTATCCCCCCTTGCTCTATCTATTACTCCCTCACACAAAAGTCAGTTATAATTGACTGGAAAAATACTTTTTTTCTGGCAGAAAACATCTCAAATATGTGTTGATATTATCAGAGGTCTTTTAGGGCTTCAAATGGACAACATGTATGAACATCAATCGCTTGACATGCATTGCCAATTCATGATGTGATGCTACTATTTTTTATATTAATAATTACACAGTAAGTATTTTTATGTTTTATGTGTTGAACTTATGTTGGACGGGCACACAACCAAACACAACTGTGTTTATCAGCTGATGTGTGCGTGAGAGGACAGTGTAGATACAGTCCACAAGACACTGTCCAAATTGGAATATGCAGGCCTAATTCTGTCTCTCACCGCAATGCCATTCCATTCACTCCCAGGACATATCCAGAAAGTAGAGGTCGTTTTTTATTTTGTACGTGAACGCGCTCTAGAAGACTTTGTAAAACTGATGGGTGGATCCCAAGGAGAATTTCAAGACCCGTGATTTGCTAATCGGGTTTTTTTCCTTGTCATTTTCCTGTAGCGGTGGGTCTGGTTGTGGCGCTTGCCCAGCCCTCCTGTCGGTGTTGGTCCTAGGGTATCGAGCGCTCCCTGTGCGTGTTGATTAAAGCCCAAATACCTTCAGTTAGAAGGCTGGGCACTGGAAAGGAAGACCGTGTAGGGGCCTGGAGTGGCTGAGAGAAGAGGCAAAAAACTACTCACCTATGGCTGTTTAGTGCAATTATCCATCACATTTGGGATTGTGGAAGGGACGTAATTTAAAATCACTTGAAGTCGCCCAAGTTATATTCACTTTTGTGGGCACCGACCATGGAGATGCAAAGGTGGTCCACAAGGTGGAAAACGAAAAGGTGGCTTATGGATTCCACTGTAACCGCATTCATCACTTTAACTCTGGTTCTACAGGCTACACATGTCAGAGCAGGTAAGAAGAATCGCTAGGATCCAAAACGTTTGTGTAAAAGTTCTAAGGAGTAGGGACTGTCAGGCAGACGCGGAATAACCCTTGGGGAATGATAGAAAACATGATGGAGATTTGGGGACAGATAGGGAGACCTCGGGGAACGCAATTTATTTTGGCAACTGTATAATGAATTTGCTGCTTTCGTTTAGCAACGAAAGAGGAAGATAGGAAAAAGAGTGTCCCCAAGATTCAGTCAAGCGGCCTGTGGATCTATAGCCACCAATTAACGATAGGTGAGGTACATTTGTACCAATGTGCCCCTTTTCACAAAGTGAAACCTACGTTTCGTGCAATTTCCATTGTTTTCGTATATTGTGGTAAAACTAAGTGTTTCAAAAAGTTATAACGACTTTGTTTATGCCACTTTCATCAAACATTTCATCGAATTGTATGGATACCTAACATAGGCTAACATCTACGTTCGCATGACTGTGTATATCTTAACCATCAAATTTATTCCAAATAATTTATGGTGCCCAACTATAAAGGTCTTAGTTTTGTTGTGAAAGATCCGTGAAATAATCCGTCTGGTCACCCATTATGAGACAACTTTACAGAAGTTTAAAACCTACTCAAAAAAACTAGTTGTCCGTTAGTTGTCTGTTGGTGTGGTTTTAGTATGCGGTCTTACATTTTGCTAAATAATTATTTAGCAACGAATTCTTTAGCAATAATAGAAGAGGATGTAACTGTCAACTTTATTCATTGCGCAGGGGACGGGTAGAATGTCTACCTGACTCTAACGCGATTGAATGGTGGCTTAATTAGCAAGTCAGTGGTCAATTTGCTGTTTATTGGCTTATAGGTTCGTATGAGATATAGGCGACTGCGCATGTAAGCTGCTGAACGTTTTAAATCGTATTTCTATTTCAATTGAATCTATATGTGTGCACATGGCAATCTGGAATCCATTTTCAAAAAGTATTTTGCTATACTGAGTTGTGCTGTTAAACAGGCTAAAATCGATTGTTCACAGATGCATGGCCTACATTTTGCGTAGTTGTGCGGTGTGTCAGATTCATTACAGTGAAGAGCAGGCCTATAACCTATAGTTACATTTTTATTAGTAACTGTTTCATAATTAATAATTTGACTTAACGTTATTGAATTTCTACCTGACACCTATATTTATCGCATAATGACACATGGTTGAACAGCACCAACGGACGGGTGCGCACTGGGGCAGAAACGCGGTCCATGCCCATGCACGTTCTAATAGACGTGAGTGGTCAAGCTGCATCGTTGACTTGTCCAAAGGAACACCCTTTCACCACACTGCCCTAGTCCGCACCGAAGCCCAACGAGAGACAGGAGGCACTTGTGCAACACCGTGCCCAACTTTCCCCCCTGAATTTGCACTTGCATGTTTGGGTTAAGGAGACAAGGCCGCGTTGTCTGAGCTTAAAGTAATGCGCGCTCCCTCCACGGTGGGAATGTTTCCCGTCTAAGTGCTGTGCAGTTATTTGATGATGGTTCTCTTTGCACTTCCCTATTATTTTAGTCTTCAAAGGGCAGGCCATCCGCATACATGCTGGTCAGGCCTACTCCTAGAATGGGGGTGAGTGAGTCACTGACTCAGGGCTTTTGGATCCTAGACTCCCTACATTTCTTGAGTACATGGATCTTTCTTTTATTTAGGTTACAGTCCTTATTAAGCTTTATGTTATTGTAGATATTTTTATTTTTAATCTGATTTAATTGTCCTCATCGTTATTTTCATTCATACAGACCTACATTGCTTTAAGTTCTAGGAGCTATTCATTTTTATTTTGGTTTGCATACATGTATCTGTTTTCTCCATTTAGTCTTTCAATATTTGCAAATTGTCTCATAAACTACCCAGAACATAACAAAGACAACAGATATTTAAATTTTATTTTTTCAAACAATTTCCAAATAATATTCATATCCCATAACCTATACCTACTATATATAGCCTGCAGTAATGTCTTTGTGAGTGTCCCTGCTGGTATTTATGGAGCATTAGGCGGTTTCTGCAAGGTGCCCTCTCTGAGCTTGCAGTGTACAGACACGTTTGCACAACCCCTGGGGCAGGAGCTCCTCTTGGGTACATTCCTGCAGACAAAGCTAGCATTTCAGACCCTTCACAAACCACTACACACTCTCTCTCTCTCTCTCTTGCTCTCTTGCTCTCTCTCTCGCTCTCTCTCTCTCGCTCGCTCTCTCTCTCACTCTCTCTCTCGCTCGCTCTCTCGCTCGCTCTCGCTCTCTCTCTCGCTCTCTCGCTCTCTCTCTCTCAACAAACACTAAATACTCAAAAACTGAATGGCTAGAACACACAGAGATCCAGGTCTTAAGTGAATTGGACTCGTATTCAGTATGGTATACTGTAGGTCCTTTCTCACTTTGTATTAGTGATTGGGTATGTCAAGTGACAGTCATGGTGACCATCCTGTTCTGCTTGTGATGGTAGCTTGTGATTGGTTAAACAAAAGGACATGTCACTGCAATATATTTCAACTTTTATATTTCAACCTTTCCTGGGATATTCAAAGTATCAGACTACATCTTTGATATTTTATGCAGTGGGATGAAAAGTGAGCAGAGCAAACATGCACTTTGAAAACCTGGATGGTTTTTCAGGGACGTATCCTTGGTGTGACACAGCAGCATAAAGCAGTGCTGTTAGAGCCTGGAGCGGGGAAGTCAAAGAGGAGAGAGAGTAGGGGGAGAGTGAGAGAGGGGTAGAGCGAGAGAAGGAGAGAGACATTCTGGCTGAATACATTATTAGAGTCTCAGGGAGCAGCAGGTAAAATGGTATGTCTTTACCAGCCAACTCTACTCACATGTACACTAACAAGAGCTGAAAACAAAAACATTTGGAGATGGATATGCCTTGCTTACAGACTTCTCATATCTTACTAGCCATTGCCATGTTCTGGGATGCGTGGAGAGTCCAAAAGGATGTTCTTTTGGCCCCTGTTCCAAAAACTATGTTCCAATATAACTGCCAAAAACCCACGGTTGTCTTGACTACACATCTACATCCATATCTATCAGTGTTAACATGACAGGTAACACACCAAAACCTGCTATCGCTGTATATTTTATGCTAATGTTGCCTAGCTGTGTCTCTCCCTACTCAATTAGCATGTCTTTTTGAGCAGCCAATAGCTGAACAACACTGAATGTTTCTGTAGTTGAAGCCTCTATATGGATACTATGATTTGGGCTTCTTACCCCTTAGATTATGTGGGCCCCCATTTCTCCACATGGCACTGATGGAGGTGGACTGGGAGATGTGCCCTTATTTGCACAGTGGCGAGAGCCAACTCACACCAGCACATCATATTGGCCATTTAGAGACTGCACACAGTCATTTGGGCTTGTAACGGATTTGGGCGTATTGACATTTATTTGGCACATGGGTGAGAGGGTCGCCTATGGGCCAAATGGCCACACATCTGGAATACATAAGGCCCAGAGGCTGGATCTGACTGGGAGAAAGCTGCGCTTCTGAAGGAAATCCCCCTCACAAAGAGCTCTTCAGTTCAGTGAGAAGAGCCCAGGATAGCTGGCCACTTTGCCCAATTTACAAAAGGGCCAATATGATACACCTCTCTCCTCACTCACTGTTAGAACATCACAGTGGTCCTTTAGAGGCTCTCTTCAACATATTTTATTATATTTCTGTTCTAACTTGAGTCTACTTGGTCAGTGACTTGGGATAAGGATGTTTGGGCAGGCAGACTGGTCAACACAAGGAAGGTTTCCCATGGGGGACAGAATAATAGATGTCACTGACCTTTGCTTTTGAGAGATTCAATGGTGTCCTGAGTGTGCTACTCGCGTACTAGAGAATGTGCTTATGTGTGTATGTATGAGGGGGGATGTATATGTGTGTCTGTGTTTGTGAGGGGGAAGGCAGTGGTGGCAGTCTCTATTTGGAGGCTCTCAAACACATGATATATTCATTTTCTTTATCAACCTAGGCCTCAAAGCAGACTAAGGAGACTGAATGCAGTTTAATTTAATAATAGACAATATAGGAAAAGGAGCATCCATTTTTCTTGTGAATATCCTGAGATAATGATCCATCACTGGAAACTGATTGTTGCCTATTGTATTCACATAATTGGTCATTAAGCAGATGTTTATCCAGAGACACTTTATTTATCCTAAGGTAACTAGGTGGGACATCCACAGCATTCAGTCATACTAATTACATTTGACTTAATCTGTCAATGGAATATGAGATGCTTTTTGAATCTCAGAATACATTTCATAATTTGTGGGAATGAAGTTGAGGGAGGTACTAAAGGAAATCCCTATAGCATCTTTACCCCCTGACACCAATAACTTATCCATTAAGTGATACTAAATGTCAACAATATTCATTAAATACATTGTAAAAAGTCAGAAACAGTTTTTCAGTTTCATTTTTCTTTTGATTTCGCCTGAACAAATTTCCTAAATGTTCCTGAATGACAACACATTTTAAAATACAGTAATACTGCAGCATTTCCGGGTCTATAATCAGTGACACCCACAATTTCCTTTCACTGCTAAAAGTGAAACACACCCAGGCAGAATCAACTGGATTAAGCTGTCTTTAATGGTGATGGTGTTAGCCCAGTAAACTCAATGAATAAACTACCTATTGCACATACAGTGGGGCAAAAAAGGATTTTGTCAGCCACCAATTGTGCAAGTTCTCCCACTTAAAAAGATGAGAGAGGCCTGTAATTTCCATCATAGGTACACTTCAACTATGAGAGACAGAATGAGAAAAAAACAATCCAGAAAATCACATTGTTTGATTTTTAATGAATTTATTGGTAAATTATAATGGAAAATTAGTATATGATCAATATCAAAATGTAATCTCAATACTTTGTTCTATACACTTTGTTGGCAATGACAGAGGTCAAATTTTTTTTCTAAGTCTTCACAAATTTTTCACACACTGTTGCAGGTATTTTGGCCTATTCCTCCATGCAGATCACCTCTAGAGCAGTGATGTTTTGGGGCTGTTGGTGGGCAACACAGACTTTCAACTCCCTCCAAAGATTTTCTATGGGGTTGAGATCTGGTGACTGGCTAGGCCACTCCAGGACCTTGAAATGCTTCTTACGAAGCCACTCCTTCGTTGCCCGGGCGGTGTGTTTGGGATCATTGTCATGCTGAAAGACCCAGCCACGTTTCATCTTCAATGCCCTTTTTGATGGAAGGAGGTTTTCACTCAAAATCTTACAATACATGGCCCCATTCATTCTTTCCTTTACTCGGGTCAGTCGTCCTGGTCCCTTTGCTGAAAAATAGGCCCAAAGCATGATGTTTCCACCTCCATGCTTCACATCAGGTATCGTGTTCTTTGGATGCAACTCAGCATTCTTTCTCCTCCAAACACAAAGAGTTGAGTTTTTACCAAAAAATTTATGTTTTGGTTTCATCTGACCATATGACATTCTCCCAATCCTCTTCTGGATCATCCAAATGCCCTCTAGCAAACCTCAGACGGGCCTGGACATGTACTTGCTTAAGCAGGCACTGCAGGATTTGTGTCCCTGGCGGCGTAGTGTGTTACTGATGGCAGCCTTTGTTACTTTGGTCCCAGCTCTCTGCAGGTCATTCACTAGGTCCCCGCATGTGGTTCTGGGATTTTTGCTCACAGTTCTTGTGATCATTTTGACCCCACGGGGTGAGATCTTGCGTGGAGCCCCGGATCGAGGGAGATTATCAGTGGTCTTGTATGTCTGCCATTTTCTTATAATTGCTCCCACAGTTGATTTCTTCACACCAAGCTGCTTACCTATTGCAGATTCAGTCTTCCCAGCCTGGTGCAGGTCTACACTTTTGTTTCTGGTGTCCTTTGACAGCTGTTTGGTCTTGGCCATAGTGGAGTTTGGAGTGTGACTGTTTGAGGTTGTGGAAAGATGTCTTTTATACTGATAACAAGTTCAAACAGGTGTCTTTTATACAGGTAACGAGTGGAGGACAGAGGAGCCTCTTAAAGAAGTTACAGGTCTGTGAGAGCCAGAAATTTTGCTTGTTTGTAGGTGACCAAATACTTATTTTCCATCATAATTTACCAATAAATTCATAAAAAATCCTACAGTGTGATTTTCTGGATTTTCTTTTCTCATTTTGTCTCTCATAGTTGAAGTGCACCTATGATGAGAATTACAGGCCTCTCTCATCTTTTTAAGTGGGAGAAATTGCAGAATTGGTGGCTGACTAAATACTTTTTTGCCCCACTGTATAAAACAAGATCACAGCTTTGTTCAACTTATTAAAATGGCTTGCATTTGGTTCAATGTGTAAACTAAACCCTTATTGATTTTGGCAAATTTTGCTGATCAGCCTGATTGTAGAGACGTAGTGACATATGATCTGCTTGAATGTAGTTAAAGAAACTTCAGAATGACCAGCCTGGCGCATGCCATAACGAACAATGGTTTTAGATGAGTCACCAAAAGGTCTAGCGGATGCCTTTCGACAGCTCCTCCTAGTTCTGCACCTTGTAAAAACAGGTTAAGGTTCTAGTCCCTTTACAATATGTAAGTGTATTTCTTGTTTAATTTGTTAATTGTTCTGTTGCAAGTCGAAAATATGTCTCAGGTTAAAGTTGATGCTAATGATTTTAGATCTTGGCAGAGTTTTTCCCAACAATCCAAACCATTGGGAATAGCACTCTAGATTCCCAGTCTTTCATTCCTATCATAGCATAATGTTAACACTGAGAAGGTATTTTAATAGACTGTGATCACCATCTGAGCTTTCCCATGGGTCTCTCCTTGTGAAGTGTAGAATTAAACACGGTTTCTTTGTGTAGCTTCAGATTGGAGTTAAAGGGAAACCCAGGGTGCCTACTCTGTCTGTGACACATATTAAAGTAACCTACTGTATATCCACAACACTGTTTTATAAGATTGGCTGGTTTGTACTGCTGCATTGATGTAGATACCTTCTGTCACCTGCTGTATTACAGCTTTAGCTGGATATAGTCAGAAACTGACTCTTCTAAATTATATATTGCCATTTGGACCAATGATTTGTGGTTCTTTATCAGTTGGTTAACACAAGAAAAAATAGATATTCTGTAACAGTTTACTTAACGGGTCCTCTTAATGGGTCCTCTTAAATCACTTTCAATTACAGGCTCCAAGGCCTTGTTCATGGTGTGAATAGTAGTTGATGTGAGCATGATGTGAGATTAGGCCAGTAGGTCTGTAAACTGAAACTAGCACGTTGCAATGCATTTCATTGAACTATTATGTAATTTAGCTGATATGGATATCATCAGTGTGCTCAAGTGCAAAACTAAGTCTCCAGGCAGCGATTACTGTAGCAGTATGGAAACATATTGAAAGGCGCTAATATTTAAAACATGTGTTCTTGTACTGTATACTAAATAAATTCAGTTAATTTGATGAGACAAAGCGCTGAGCCATGAAGCGTGGCTTCTGACATCCTGCTCAGATTATCATCTACATCCTATTCTATCTGCTCTCTCTCCCTCTCCAACAGCTGAACCAGTGGATGTGCTAAAAGTATTAGAATTTCACAATTCACCTGAAGGAATTAGTAAAACATCAGGATTTTGCACAAACCGAAGAGCATCAAAGCCGGACACAGCCTACAGAGTTGGAAAGCAGGCCCAGATCAGTGCCCCGACCAAGCAGCTATTCCCAGGTAAGACGAACCCCATCCGAAAAACCCCTGCATTCACCTGACCGTCTCCGTCCAGCCTTAAATCTTGTCTCTGTTGGGGGAGCTATTAAATGTGCCTTTTGTTCGTCCCGCCAAAGTTTTTGACAGGTGATGTCATCCCTTATCTGATTGTGTGGCAGTGCTATATTTCTACCTCAGTGTTTGCAGTGTACCTGATCCAGAGAGAGAGAGAACCCAGCTGAGAAAAAAAAACCTGCAAACAAAACGAGTTGTTTAGGATATGGCTGGATTTTCAGGAGGTTGTGTTAGGCCTGTCCCCTGTTGGCTCTAACTGCCATACAGATTCTTCTGAATCTGTCACCCCATAAAATGCTGGATGGTTCTGGTCTGCTTCTGCGATTTCAGGGACCATTGATGACAGGTCATTAGCACGACCGAGCTGGAATTGAAAGTATCAACAGCTGTTACCTTTAAAGTGCTCATATTATGCTTATTGGCTTTCTCACTTTCCTTAATTGTGATATATATGTTTTTTGTGCATGTAATTGGTTTAAAAAGTAAAAAAGCCCAAAGTCCACCCCAAAGAGAGTTTCCATCTCAAACAGAAAACACTGTTTACAAACTTCTCCAAACAGCTCAATTGTAGTCAAGCCTTTACTTCTGTGAAGAAC
>JACXGM010020784.1:0-17608 GCA_016801145.1 Umbra pygmaea | reverse complement strand
GTTATGGTTCATAGGGGTTACAGTTCATAATAATAATAATAAAAATACATTTGACTTATAAGGGGTATGGTTCATAGGGGTACAGTTCATAGGGGTATGGTTCAGAGGGGTATGGTTCATAGGGGTATGGTTCAGAGGGGTAAAATTCATAGGGGTACGGTTCATAGGGGTACGGTTCATAGGGGTACGGTTCAGAGGGGTACGGTTCATAGGGGTACAGTTCATAGGGTTATAGTTCATAGGGTTATAGTTCATAGGGTTAGAGTTCATAGAGCTATGGTTCATTTGGATATTGTTCATAGAGATAGACTCATTGAGGAGGCTATTTCATCTTAATTTTGCAGAGAACGGTAGGCTACCGTAATTCCCCCTTCAAAGACCCACTGATCTGTCAAACTATGCGATTTCTTGATATTTAAAAAACATGAAAAAACGGGTTTAGCGATAGATCAGGGGTATTCAACTCTAGACCTCGAAGCCAGATCCACTCCACATTTGCTGAAGAGAAGCAGGCCCAAATCATGATGCTGCCACCACCATGTTTGACAGTGGGAATGGTGTGTTCAGGGTAATGAGCTGTGTTGCTTTTACACCAAACATAATGTTTTTTATTGTTGCCAAAAAGTTAGATTTTGGTTTCATCTGACCAGAGCACCTTCTTCCACATGTTTGGTGTGTCTCCCAGGTGGCTTGTGGCAAACTTTAAACGACACTTTTTATGGATATCTTTCAGAAATGGCTTTCTTCTTGCAGTATTTGTGCAGTATAAGACTGATTGTTGTCCTATGGACAGACTCGCCCACCCCAGCTGTAGATCTCTGCAGTTCATCCTGAGTGATCATGGGCCTCTTGGCTGCATCTCTGATCAGTTTTCTCCTTGTATGAGCAGAAAGTTTAGAGGGACGGCCAGGTCTTGGTAGATTGGCAGTGGTCTGATACTCCTTCTATTTCAATATTATCGCTTGCACAGTGCTCCTTGGGATGTTTAAAGCTTGGGAAATCTTTCTGTATCCAAATCCGGCTTTAAACTTCTCCACAACTGTATCTCGGACCTGCCTGGAGTGTTCTTTGTTCTTCATGATGCTCTCTGTGCTTTCAACTGATTACAGATACAATATTTTCAATCTGATACTGTATATCTGGAAGGGAGGCGGTGACCATTATGTAACAGGGCTTTATGTCATCATGTATTCACTCACTTGGGTTGGGGGGTGTTAGTAGGGGGGGACTCCTGGGGGGGTCGTCTGCCAAAGCAGTGATTTTCTCATCCAACTCATTAAGTGACAGGGTGTAGAATCGGGTCACAATGTGAGGGAATGTTTCTGCCTGCATGACCCAACTGGGCCCTATAGCCTCCTCAACTAATCCCAACATACCCAGAACCATTCCTCCTCCTCAGGATAAAAAACTCCCTTTAGCAAAAGCAACGTCCAGAGCAGCATTGCAGACTCCTGACTGGACACGGGCTGGCACTCGCCTGAGTTTCACTGTTCCCAGCCAGACCGCTGAATTATTAAGAAAGAGCTGACTCCTTTCATTCCAAACTTAGTGGCCAAGGCTACACACACGCTCACACACACACGCTCACACACAGACACAAGCATGGACAAGGGCAGGCAGGCATGTACACACATAAATAAACACATGCAGGCACACGCACAAAATCGATTTGGAGCTATTATTACAAGTATCCTTTTATTCTGAATTCATTTTGTTTTGAGACATATTTTACCACACAACCAGTGTACATTTCAGTGGGTTGCACTGTATTCTATACACATGCACTGCCCATCAATTTTGTTAGAAATTCATGATTTGAGATTTGATAACTAGACACTTTCATCATTGATGAAGTTGTTTTTTTAGTCATTACACTCCAGGTATACTGTAAAGAAGTGAAACAACTAAACTACACAATTGTTAGCAGGCAACGGTTTGCGTTAAGCCTGTTTAAAAGTAAAGCTAAATGTATTCGTTAACATCACAGTAGAGTAAACATTGTGTTCATTGTACCTGTGGAAAATCCTTTTGTTAGGGTAATGTCAAGTCTGACATGTCTGGATTGATCCATCCTGCAACATTCTGTATTTATCCTGCAAGCATTTTGTTGTACTTTAATATTGGAGTGGATGTGTGTGGTTAGTATGGCACTGCCACTAACAGGGTTAGGGTTCAAATCCCACTGGGGCCTTACAGAAATGTGTTGACTCACTGTTGTTACTGTGGAGAAAAGTGTCTGCAATTTTTTTTTTTAAGGGGCAATAGGAAGAAAATGCACAGACAAAAACCACCAAAAACAAAGTCCTTTGTATCCCCTACCCTAATTACAAATGTACCAAGAGAGGCGTCGCCAGACACTGAGGCCAGATGCAAAACATGACAAATCCTGTACACTGCATGACACACTACCATGACATCATAGTGTCATCTATGCTAAGTAGGAGAGACGAGCAACATTTGAATACAGTTTGGATATATTGTTACTCTGCATGTTGAATATTGAATACCTTCCAATTGTGTTTGCTAATTTCATGAGCTATAAGTCAATAATTGGGATTTGTTTCTTTCTCTTAAGCATGAAAACAAAAATGTGTTGTTATTGGGGCTGGGAAAGACCATCTAGAGTTTCCAAGATCTTCAAAATAATTAGTAGTGGATCTGGGTCAGTCAAGACATCCAGGAGGTTAAAGCACAGGGCAAAGTTGGGAAGCTAAGTGTGCTTTGGTGTGAAATGTGTCTCCTATAGAAGAGATGGGAAGACCCAATGTACTTTGGTTTTGGAACAGTGTAGTAGGTCTAGGATCTTAATCCCTACAATATAGTATCTGGAGTTGATTGAAACCCTTATGTATGTATTTTAGGCTATCCTTCCAGTCTTATACCCAGTTCCTTCTGCACAGTGACATGCCATGATAGCATCTGTTCAGGGCAAATAAATGTAATTCATCACCATGTCCCTTTACTGTGAAAAAGATTGTCAAGATGGGGAGATTGGAGTCCTGCTATCTATCTTTATTAATAAGAACAGTCTAATTAAGTAATAGTGAAAAGCATTTTAACCACTGAGAAAGATGATGATTTCAAAGGCAATCTGAGCACTGCATTGTAAAAATCATACACACCAACTATACAGTGGTAACTGACGTGTGAAATTAACACTGGTGAATGTTAAATCAGCACAATAGAACCACAATTAAAAGTGTTAATTTAACTCATATTCCATGTGAACTATATAAACACTGAGAGAGTGTTCATTTGAACACCCTTTGAGTTAAATTAACACTGCAGATTTTGCTGTGTACCTTATAGAGTATGAACATACTGTATATTTCAATGTGAAGCAATATAAAATTATTTAACATATTTTCAAGGGTCCTTTCAATTTTCTTTGCTCAGTGTCTTTCTGAACGAATCATTTTCTATGTTTTTAAAATAGGGATGTTTGTCATAAGGACATTGACTATTTCGACACCTGTTCACTTATTGACATGATGGAGAAACAATAAATGTGTCCCAAACAATGTCAAGTAATTATAATTAAATATAGCAAAGCTTATTCATCAAAAGTTTTGTGCTATTTATGATGTTTTTAAAGAAGTGTCCACATTATATTTAGAATGAATAATTATATTAAATGAATTAACAGAAAGGGGTTATGATTAACAGTGGAGTAAAATTTGAATAATATTTCAGGGGTAATCATAAACAATAAAAAATAATTTCATACAGTGAAAATGTACTCATGTACACCATTCCACAATTCCACCAAGGTGCACTCGCCAATGGAGTATCTTTGCCACAAGATTTATATTTATGAAAAGGTTTTCTGTGTTGAAATAACTGCCTTTTGGTTATCTGTTTTGCATTTTAAATTGTGTTGTAAAAACCGAACCACAAAGGTGAGAAAGTTGAATCAAAGCTATAAAATGATTATGAAAAGGTTAAAGTGCAAAAAGTTGATTTGACTACTTCCTGCAACGTGGAATGTGTAAAGAGAAACTTGACATAAACAAGTATGTCAGCATGTAAAAATTCAGGTTTTTATCCTGTTTTCTTTTCAGGGGCAAACTGCTGACAAACTGGAATACCTACCGGTGGTTCTTATTTGTTCAGTTCTGTATAGTATTTTAGAGAAAACAACAGAGACATTTGAGAGTGTTTGTATTTCACACTCTATCATCTCTTATATTCTATATTGTTATTTTATGTCATTCTTATGGCTAAGTACTGTTATAAACAATATGGATTGGTATTTTTATGAAAATATCATGTTCTGTGTAAAAGTGGTTTAATTGGTTAAAGATTGTATATTTTGTTCACCTCCCTGTGAATATAATTTGTGTAGTCTAGGTGTTCTAGCAAAGTACAGTATGTATGATGTGATGAGATTCAAGGAACTTCTGTCTTTCAGTTTTTCTGTCTGTCTACCCACATGTTTGTCCATTCATCTGCATGTTTGAGGATATCAGGAAACCCCCAGAGAACACTTTGTGATTTGTCCCCCTCCACTCCACTCCATTTGACTGGACAGTGGCGTTGTCTGTATCCCCTGCCAACAGAGGATGAAGCTAAGCAGGGTTGATCCTATCTCTGGATGGCAGACCAGATGCTGCTAGAATTGGTGCTGAAAGGCCAATAGATGCATTCTTTCCTCTGGCCTAAGTGTATCCTAATGCCCCAGGGCAGTGAATGGGGATATTGCCCTTTGTTCTGTACCATGTGTCTCTACACTAAAGATAATATGGCAACATTTCCAAACTGACCCTTTAATGACTAACGAATCATCCTCAGCTTCCAATTGGGAAGATTCTAAACCCTCGCATTCAAATAACTATCTTGAATGTACTACATTTATTAAACCGTATGCAAAAACTAATATAATTTGCTGTAAAATGTGTGCTGAATTACTTTTATGCAAATGTTAAATTGTACTTAAGTTCCCCCAGAACAAACAGATACATACAAATAGCAACTATATACTGTAAAAGGGTGTCTATGAAAAAGAGAGTGCTGGCTGATGGAGCGTGGGACAGCGTGGGATGTTGGGGAGGTGGAGGTGCTGAACTATTTGCATTCCACTTTGGTCAACCCTACGCTGTGAAATATCACCTCATCACAACAAAGATCTTTCTTTATTGAAGGAGCCCTGCAAGAGCACTGTGCCTTTTGAGCAAGGTCCAGAGGTTGCCATGGAAATGCTTGTCAACCAGGAAGTCCTTTACAGGCAGAGCGAGTCAAGAGAGAGAGCGAGAGCGCGAGCGAGCGAAAGTGAGAGAAGGACTAGAGAGGAACTGGCTAGTTAGTACACACTGGGCTTCCATTCACAACGGAGCAGATAGAACGGAGAGGTGTGTTGTTCCCTGGGTTCTGTATCAGAGGTGAGTAGTCTACACTTTTCCAATGAGGCAATAGGAATTACCCTTGTCTGACATAGACTGCAATGTTTTACACGGTGACTAATTACGTAATCACATAGGAGGCATAGGTTCAGCTTTGTTCTGTTTTTATAATTAAATGCTGAGTGACCTGTCTGTCCACTCTGCGCTTGCTGGCTTTATAGGATTAATACAGCAGACGTCTCTGGAATGTGTCAATGTTTTTTTGATTAAGAGAATGCAAGACAATCATATCACTGAGATGATGCCATAGAGTAGTGCTAGTAAAATATAGTCTAGCTGAAGTTCTGGTGGTGTCTCTGAATAAGTCTCTTTTATTCTGCCTGACTGCTGATCTGCCCGGGCTGTGGTCTGTGAATAAGAGGAGGACATGTCGGCTTTGATGCACCCCTGCCTCATTACAGGAACATGAGAGAGGGAGATGGGTTATTATGATCAGTACTGCTCGGTCCCGAGGTTCTGGAATAATCTACTGCAATCATAGGGGCAAGATTGTAATTCTGTACAGGGGTGTGATTCGATTTGACACGTGGGAAATAC
Organism: Umbra pygmaea; assembly: GCA_016801145.1. Lineage (NCBI taxonomy): Eukaryota > Metazoa > Chordata > Actinopteri > Esociformes > Umbridae > Umbra > Umbra pygmaea. The sequence continues at coordinate 11,672 of JACXGM010020784.1, read as the reverse complement.
ATCCGTTTCAGGGACACTTCCTTGGATCCAGACATCTGTTCTCTTTACCAGTGAGCTAATTGTGAATGGAGATTCACAAGGACATTTTCATACCTTACACTGATACGCTTTGAGTTCCCCTGAGGTGTTGTGTGTCATTATTACAATCTACACTCTGATTTACACATCTTCAAAAAGCTACTCATATGGGGTGTGTGGGGGTTGTGGCCCTGTTGGCAGCATATTTTCTACACTGCAAAAAGTCCAGTGTTAAATTAACACTCTCAGTGTTTATATAGGTCCACTTTTTGCTGTGTACACTGAGAAAGTTGGGATTGTTCATAAAGGCTAAAGTAAAGGCTAAAGGCTAAAATATCTTAGATAGCAATGTGAAAGGAGTAAAAACAAATCGCTCTCTACTTAAGCAACGATATTATTATTGGCATTCTCATAGTAAGACTCTGGTGTGTTACAGGAAGAGCATCTAATCCAGAAGGAAACATGTAACACTCAAACTACGTCTCCACTGAGCAGCCAGCTGAATGCAGGGAGAACCATACAAGGAGACAGAGTAGGTTCTTCTTGATAAATGTGTGTATCTCCTAATACGCGTATGTGATAAACAGGCTGTGTTCACGTCCTTTTAGGGCTTACAGCTGTGCTCATATGTGCCAAGGTGAAGTCTGGAGACACAGCAGGATTGTGTGATTAACCTTTTAGGAACATTTAGAGAACATCTTTAAAATACCAACCTGGTGATGAGTCAGCCCTCAGGTCTTTGAAAATGATTCAAGATTTCAGATTAGCTGAGATTATCTACTTAATTTTCAAGTAAAAAACAAAATTATCATCGTTCCAATTTTGGGGTTTATTGCTTGCTGGCATGTAACTCCTGGTAATGAACTACATTGCAAGATTATGTGTAATGTCCAAACATGGGTAAATAAAAATGTGGTTTTGTTAATAGATAGACATTTAATAATGTTTATGTAGTCTGACAGATGTTTTATCAAGGCCTGCATTGCACTCTAAACAAACAAAATGTCCACCTTAACCACATGTCATGTTTTGGTCTGTTTCCTTATTGGTCCAACACTGAGCAGGACTTAGATCCGCTCAAATGGTTGGGAACAACTTTATGGAATTAATGATTAACCAGATGTTTCTGTTCAGCACAGCCCTACACACAGAGGCCAATGGAGCTCAGTAGAAATACTATGATTAGAGGTTTCCAGTAGCTGGATTGGTTTTGAGGCACTTTCTTAGAGGTTATGTTGACTAATCCAATAAAGTCCCTCTAAACACAAAATTACACCACTCATTTATTGCTTTGTCCTTGGTTTTTGATAATGCATCGCATTTTGAATAAATTTTCAGATAACTTGAATAATGAATTTGTGAAATGATTGTGTCTTAATTTTTTAATGGAAAATAGTTCTGCGATATTTGTCATGAGGACAATATGAGGGAAGGTTTTGCTACTGTTACTCCACCTGACATTAGACACACCCTCTGTTAATGCTGTTAGAGCCCTGGCCGTCTGCCTGTTGTGGTGAATATTGTTGCTAGCAGGAGTGACTTCTGAGCTACTGCTCATTCTGTTGTGGCTGGCCTGACAACCGTACGCCCTGGTTGAACAATGCAGTGGAGAACAAGGAGGTGTTGTGGAAGAGGTCAGAGCAGGGTCCAGTCAGAGTAAATTTACTACAGCCAAAAGGAGGGGGACAGGTCTGGTTGAAAGTGCATTGAGAAACAGAGTTCCAATCCTGTTGCAACACTTGACACTAAAAACCTGGTGTTTTGAGGAATCATTTGGTTAAACAAAACTTGTGTAGTTAAAATCCATTTGTGTCATGATGAAATGAAATAGTTTTATTACTATATGGCAGTTTCCTTAATCTTTGTGTACTCCACACACATTTGGCCGTGACCTATGCACTGTAACTGTGCAACTATCTTCAGCTCAGTCACACGGTTGTTATTTTCAGCCATCAGGGAAATGTCCTACTGATTTCCTGGGAATCAGAAGAAGGGTGTGGTGAATTTCAATGACCCACAGTACTAGTGACTTGTGCTGACTAACGCTCTTCTGGCTCCCTACATCATAGTGGCCTGCTTCTCGACATCACTGCCTACCTGATTCTCAGCACAATCTACTGTAGTAAAGGTAAAGAGCTTAATTAGCACGGGAGGCGTCAAAAGCAAGTGGAGAAAAGGGATGTAAATTGAGGTGAAATTGAGGTGAAAATGCCACAATGACCCACAAGGCATTGTCACTGTTATAGACTATGTATGTGTAGTAAAGCAATGTGAAGATAGTTATTTAATAGTTTAAAAAGCAAGACAATGGAAAACATACGCTTCAATTGGTACACCTGTTCAATTGCTCGTTCTAATTTAATCAGCCAATCATGTAGCAGCCGGTCAATGCATTCAGGCATGTCGACATGTTCAAGACGATCTGCTGAAGTCCAAACCAAGCATCAGAATGGTGATTTAAATTACTTTGAATATGGCGTGGTTGTTGATGCCAGACGGACTGGATTGAGTATTTCAGAAAGTGCTGATCTTCTGGGATTTTTTCGCACACCCATCTGTAGGGTTTACAGAGCATGGTGCAAAAACTAGAAAATATCCAGTGAGCTGTAGTTCTCTGGGTGAAAATGCCTTGTTGATGGCAGAGGTCAGAGGAGAATGGCCAGAATTTCTTGAGCTGATAGTAAGGCAACAGTAACTCAATTGACCACTCGTTACAACCAAGGTCTGCAGAAGAACATCTCTGAATGCACAACACTTCTAAACTTGACGCAGATTTCCTACAGCAGAAGACCACACTGGGTGCCACTCCTGACAGCTAAGAAAAGGAAATTGAGGCTACAATTTGCACGGGCCTACCAAAATTAGACAATAGAAGATGGAAAAGAGTTTCCTAATCTGATGATTCTCGAATTTTACATAAACGACATGAAAGCATGAATCCATCCTGCCTTGTATCAACGGTTCTGGCTGGTGATTGTGGTGTAGTTGTGTGGGAGATATTTTCTGGGCACACTTTGGAATCCTTAGTACCAACTGAGCATCGTCTAAATGCCAATGTTCTGAAGGCAAAAGGGGGTCCAACCGGGTACTAGCAGAGTGTATCAAAGAAAGTGGCCAGTGAGTATATATGAATAGACAAGTACTTATGTTCGCAATGTTTGCACTTTCCTTCAGTCATGGCATTGGGTCACACATTTTTATTCAATGATTGCACATTGCAGAATATACAGTAGATGTGGCTGTTTATCAATGTTTGATATTCTTTGTGTGACTATATGGACTAAACGAGGTGTGCAGATACAGTATGTGACAGGAGGAAACAGGAGGAATTTGTTACTGATAATCATTCCTCATCTCTTGTAAGGCCTCAATTATACTCTTCCATTGTCTCAAAGAAGCAGCCATGTGCCCCATATGGCCATAGGGCAGAGGCTGGAAAACATGGTGGGTGTATTAAATAATGCTCACAGCATCAATACTGTAGATCTGACATACGATAGAAAATGTGTGAGAAATGAACAAACTGAACTCAGAATTCCTAAAAGCCCAGTAGCAATGCTAGGTCCACTTCCAGCCAATGAGTTTCAGCTCCTCCCCCTCCAGTGACATCTAGCAAGATGCACACTGATTATATGAGTGAGAGAGTACGGTTTGCACAGTGGCACAGCAGCCAAAAGTCCACCTGGTGATTACAAGTCACAATTTTCAGATGGTATCCAGAGTACTAGAAACATCCCAGCCATCTATGTTATCCTCCTGACACCCAGCCAGAGATGCCACATGTCAGTGTTATAGATTACTTTTCTGGGTTGGGCTGAGTTCACAACTCATGGGAAGTTCCTCAGTACGATCCTAATGACCAGGTAAAAGAAGTTCTGTAATTGTAGAATGTTTCCCATTGTTCCAATTGAAGATAAAACACTGTAAACTTTTAAACTGTTAAATTACAACCTTTTTTTCACATTGTAGTCATGTTTAAATCACTGGTAATTTATGAACTTTTTTACCTGGTCAATAGGGTCTTACTGAGGAACTTCCCAAATGTTTTGAACTCAGCCCAACCCAGAAAAATAATTTATTACACTAATTTGTGGCATCTCTGCACCCAGAAATTCATTTTGTCCCACTCTAGAGGACATTGTTATTTGGTCAGTATCTATGGATCCATACAGGCCACTATGTTTAGACTCACAGCCCTAGTGAGAGCATATCGTAGGCCAAGTCTTTAACACCCTCAACTCGGCCCTCGATTTGCGTGTTCACGTGCGTCTTCGACATTTCCACAAGAGTCCCAAAGCTACGTGTGTGCACCAATGCATCCTTTGCTATCAAGTGGATAAGGAAGTAGAATCCCATAATGCAACAGGTTAGTTTTGTGCATGCGCAATTTCGTACAAAAAATTGATAGGCGTGCCCAGTGATATACTGTTTGTCGGACACAAACAATACGAAATATTTTGAAAATGAAATGTTAATTGGTTAATTATAGTAAGTTCATATTAAAGATAGGAAGGTTTTGAAAATTTGAATTCCATTCTTGTTTTATGATTTAACATGAATGAATTGCACCATTCAAGTCAGGAGTATGTCCCGAAGTTGATGCATTTACTAAAACCCAAGACGCCTGTGGAAAGTCACCCTCGGAGTTTCATGCAATGTGGTTGGATGAACCATGTGAGCGCCCCTCACCATCTCGCAGCTGCAAGGAGTTGCAGAGCTGCTGACAAGGCAGGGTCAGTGGGAATTAGAGAAGACCAATTGGCTGTGGAGAAAATAGGGAAAGAATCACACAGAAAAAAAATGAATTTGTATCTCTGTTTAATGGTTCTCTAACACAGCTTACTCTTAGAATACAGAATATTTATTAAATTCAAGGGGCAATTTGTTTTGCAGGAAAGAAATGCTACTGCAGTTTATTGAGCAAGTTGATTGCTGTTGTGATAAAATCAGAACAATACCATCCCTGTGAAAGTGATAGTATTGAGCACATGTAATCAGATAAGACTATGCGGGAGGTTCTAAAAAAAATGTTATAGGCAGTAGCAAGGTGATTCACCAGATATTGCATGTGTTTTTCTTCTTACGTTGTGCATGTGTTTGGTGCTCTGAAAGTGGAAATGTACGCAGATAAATGAGTTACAATTAATGATCCATCATCCAGCCATCCTGGTTAGGTAAAAAGACCAGCAGCATAGCACCCTGTATTCCACTGCTGGTTTGCTTCTAAAGCCAAGCAGGGTTGGGCCTGGTTAGTCCCTGGATGAGAGACCAATGCTGCTGGAAGTGGTATTGAACGACCAGTAGGGGGCATTCTTTCCTCTTGTCTAAAGATCATTCTCAATGCCCCAGGGTAGTGATGGGGACATCTGTCCTGGATAGGGTGCCGTCTTTCGGATTGGACGTTAAATGGGTGTCCTGACTCTCTGTGGTCATTAAAAATCCCATGGCAATCATAAGAGTAGGGTTTTTAACCCCGATGTCATGGTCAAATTCCCAACCAAGCCTCACTTCAAACATGGCCACCTAATAATCCCCCTCCTTCCTAATTGGCATAAATAACTATTGACCTCTCCACCTGATAGCTGATGTGTGGTGAGAATTCTGGTTCAAAATGGCTTCCGTGCATCACCCAAGTGGGTGCTACACATTGGTGGTGGATGAGATGGGCTTTCCCCCTCACTGTGTAAAGCTCTTTTGGAATCTTGAAAAGCATTATATAAGTTGAATTAATCAAAAATGCACAAATCTTTATTTTCTTTATGAGTAGAATAAAAAAAGTTAGTTTCTTTTAACAGTAGAAACATAGGCCACATTTTAATCATTTAGTAGACACTCTTCTCCAGAGCAACTTGTAGTGAATACACGGACATCCCCCTGGAGCAACTTAGGGTAAAGTACTTTGTTCAAGAACACAACAACATTTGGTACAATCGGGAATCTAACCGGCAACCTTCAGACTACAAGTCTGACTCCCTATCTACTTAGCCATCCTAGGCTAGGCATGGCAAGGGAGACAGGCATGTCCAGTCGGGGGAGACAGATAGGAAGGGCACAGACAGCAGCTGAGATTAATTTTACATTTAGTAATTTAGTAAATACTCTAATGTAGAGCTACTTACAGAAGCAATTAAAGTTATGTACAATGCTCAATGGCACAACATATTTTCACTTGTTTTCCTCATTCAGGGTCTACGGAATCTTTGTGAACTGACCCAACACTCACCACTAGGGCATCTTCACTCTGTATTGACAAAGGTCTTGCTTCCTACAAGGACATACATAAAGGGAAATAATACTTTCACACCTGAAGTATGGAAACAAGGCCTTTATTACCACATTGTGAAGTGCATTTTAAGTACCTGGTAGCTCGAGTATTCATAGTATTCATACATGAAAATAAAAAAGACAACTGTATTAGTTCGGTAATTTAGAACAATGGTGTCAAATCAAGGTTTTCGCTCATACCTTTTATTTCATTGATTAATTAGGTCACTAGTTTATCATTTTTTATCTCAACTCACCTAGTTGTCTAGATCGTATTTGAATCCAGTTGAAAGGAAACACAAACAGACTAAGCGCGTTGTAGAATTGGTTTGAGACATTTCATTTACAGTGAAGAAATAGGATACCGTATGGACACAAAAGTTTTAATAGTTTACAGTCCAATGAATGTACACAAGACAAACTACACAACAACATCCCAACTCACAGGATCTTCTTGACATTATACCAAGTTAACGTTGTGTTGAGTATACCAAGTTTATGTTGTGTTGAGTATACCAAGTTAACGTTGTGTTGAGTATACCAAGTTAACGTTGTGTTGAGTATACCAAGTTAACGTTGTGTTGAGTATACCAAGTTAACGTTGTGTTGAGTATACCAAGTTAACATTGTGTTGAGTATACCAAGTTAACGTTGTGTTGAGTATACCAAGTTAACGTTGTGTTGAGTATACCAAGTTAACATTGTGTTGAGTATACCAAGTTAACGTTGTGTTGAGTATACCAACTGAAAGTTGTGTTGATTATACCAAGTTAACGTTGCAATGAGTATACCAAGTTAACATTGTGTTAAGTATACCAAGTTAACGTTGTGTTGAGTATACCAAGTTAACGTTGTGTTGATTATACCAAGTTAACTTTGTGTTGAGTATACCAAGTTAACGTTGCATTGAGTATACCAAGTTAACGTTGCATTGAGTATACCAAGTTAACGTTGCGTTGAGTATACCAAGTTAACGTTGCATTGAATATACAATATTAACGTTGCGTTGAGTATACCAAGTTAACGTTGCGTTGAGTATACCAAGTTAACTTTGCGTTGAGTATACCATGTTAACATTGCGTTGAGTATTCCAAGTTAATGTTGTGTTGAGTATACCAAGTAACGTTGTGTTGAGTATACCAAGTTAACGCTGAGTCAGAACAGCACATGGCTGGGTTTAAAAGGTTCCTTTAAAATGCTTCATAATTTCAGGTTGAATATTCCCTGTAAAATGGCTGGTGGCTTTGTGTTCACATTTATTTAGTGTCCCTCATTTCTCAGGATTGGAGATCAAAAAGCACAGGCTTTCTGGAGAAGTAAGAGTGTCCCTGGATGGCTCAGTGTTGTCAGTCTTAAAGCGAACTTAGAATTAGTTGAGCTCACACATGTCATGCATTTAGTTTTGCCTGTGTGGTCCAAGATGGCGTGTTATGCCTCTATATTTTTTAAGGCTCTAATGGATTTGTGGCACTTATATTTACTTACCTTGTTTGCATCTTGAACCAGCAGGTAGTGGACATGTATGTATTACTTGTGTAGTTATCAATAGGATAGGACATCAAAGGAAAAGTCAGTCCACATAAATATTATTTCAGTAAATATGACTTCAGTACTCTGTTAACATCTGTGTTGAATCAGAGGTTTAGTGGTATAATTGTACACACTGAGCCCACGTTTCCCATATTTTCCCTCAAACGCAACCTGGTTTATTTGGAGGTGATGAGTCAGAAAGAATGACATCATCGTATGGAAACAGGAACACTGATTGGATCTCTCTGCTACATTAGCTCCCAGTATTATGCACAGGCATAGAATATATACTGTACTGTGTATAAATGTATTTGAGCATTGACCATAATCATTACTGACTGTAATGTTCAGTTTAAAAGGCCACATGGAAAACCTATTAACGCCATACAGTATATTGGAAAGCTTAACCTCATTTGGCCATGAACCACACTGGAGAAAGTTGACCTGAGACGGAAGGTATTTAGAATCCCAAATCAATTGTCAAGTAGCAGTTGTACAGGTTTTCAGGTCTTATGTTTCCATGACAACCCTATTATTATGGGCCTTTTGAGCCACTGTATAGGACAGCGGAAATTGCCTCCCCTTCAGCTCTAGAGCCCTGGGCCTTTGATGTAGAACAGCTCTCCTAATCTAATTGTCCAAGGTGCTGGTGATTAGGACCTGATATATAGGCTTGACATGGCTCATGCCTGCAGTATACTTAACGCCTCCGACCGGGCATTTCAAGCAAAATCCCCGACCGGGGAATGCGAGCGCACGAGCCAAGGGCGCGCACCACTCTTTTTTTTCAGTGGCGCGCGACAATGCGGAAACAGGAAGCATGGACGAGTTCGAGGGCACAGTAAAGGATTCATAATAACACAGTTAAAGGTTTATAATAAAACTGTAAATGGTTCATAGCAACACAGTTAAGATAATCTTAGCCACTGTTAACATTAACATCAATGCTGCCGCCACTTCTGCCATCGTTTACCTTTTTCTTCTTCTTTTAGTCCATGTAAATATCAAAGTCGGTAGCCTCTCCTCAGTTGCGACACCTCTGTTCAGGAGAAGACTGCAACTTGTGTCGCAAGCACCACGCACAAGTATAAATTGTTACGGCGCTTCCATAACGTCACTTTGACGCGCACCATGTCAGGAATCTGTAGTATACTGTGCGCTTCACTCTCTACAGAGTTCAAGTTCACAGCTTTCTCTCACTTTGAGATGTTAGGGAGATGTTGTGGAGATTCCTGACTCATTGTCATTGTTTTGAATGGCCTCTGCCATAGTAACAGGCAAACACAAACTTTCCCCTGTCAGAATTTATTGGGTTATTGGAACTTGTCTGCTGCGGACATACTGCCCAAAAGGTTGTTGACAGATTAATGACTCAGAGTTAGTGTTAAATCTTCCACTAAATAGGATGGCCTGCCACAGCTAGAATGACCCAAAGGTACTTTACAAGAATCCAACGATGGACCTTGCACATTACCATCTATTATTCAGTTAAACACATGCATCTTCTTCAACAGTTTTGATTTGGAATCCACTCACTAATTGTTAGAGAACATTTCTCTCTTTAATGTCTGTCTGCATGGTATTGCTCCTCTACTGAGAGTTCCAACCTGTGGGATTGATGCTCAACATACAAAATAAATTATTAAATGAAATAGAATGGATTAAAAAAGTGGAAACTAAGTTTGCTGCTGGAAATATTGAATGACTTTTATTAAACATTAGTTACTTTCATTGATGCAGCTCCTGTGCCTGTTGGTAAATCCCTTCTTGCTAGGCAGTAACAGGTTAAATCAATATTGTTGCCACATCATTTCAACTACAAAACTCAATGGGATGACATTTAATCAACATGGAACATGAAATGGATTTGCAAAAGTCATAAAAATAAGGAAATGTAATCTATTATCACACAATTTTTAAATGTGCTGTTTGTAGAATGTCAAGCCATTATAACTGAACAAATTTTTCTTTTAGTGACCAGCATACAAATGCTGTAAAAACATTTCTTGATATAAAAAATCAGAAAAAGCTATTTAAAAGGTACAATAATTCCCTAAACTACCCAGTGCTTTATTACAGAAAAAAACACAGCTTAAAATGTATAGTTTATATCAAAATGGACCGGCTTGTGCCTATTACCAAGCACTGTTCTCGTTATAATTCCTGTTTAAATTACAAAATAAGCATTGAATAATGTAGGGAATCATTGTCCCATGGAAATTGCTTTTTGGTATTTTTTTTATGTAAAGAATTACACTTTGTACTGATTTTTTAAGCTGATCACTGAAAGACAATGTAATTCTGTTCTCATGGCACAGAATTCTATAAATAGCATTTTATATTTAAAATGTTAATACAAAACAAAACAAGCAAGTAAATCAACTAAACAAATAAATGACATCTGTACCTAGTGTCTTATTTGTCTTCAAAAATGTGACTTGACCCAGATAATAGGCATAATGCAGTTGTCCCTGTTTTAAAAGGAAATTCATGTTAAAACTCTTCTTTTCGGTGGTTGTATTCCAGAATATGCTGCTACAGTATGTGACTTCTCTGGGTCTGAATGAACATTATATGAACTAAGGTCATTATCTAACTGGTATATTTTGTTCATTACAGGTTGATACTTTAGCAGCTGCACAGACTCTGACATCAGAAAACAGCCAGGACGCTAGCAGATGACATGCAATCTCAGGTACAGGCATTTCCATGTGCTGCCTAACATGCAAATAATTATGATTTTTTTTAACGGTTCTATTTGTACACAGTGACCCTTTAAAACCCTATTCAGACTTAGTAGAACTGAATTATTTGAAAGTATGTACATATATTGTATACTGTATATACACAGGGTAATGTATTTGCCATAAAATGCATTGCTAGAGATAATTATTTCTACTTTTGTAACAGAAAGTAACATTTTGTAATAGACCACATTTCAGATGAATTTCCTTTTAGGTATATCAGCCAGTGCATGATGACACAATGATAACAAACAGGTTTGCCAATGATCAATGACATCATGCACTGACAGAACCAACCTGATTAACTGAGACACAAATGGAAGTAGAAGGAATGAAACTGGGTAAAGTTTCATCCCTTCTAAAAGGTCAGGGTGTGACACGTGGCATTCTTGTGTAGATATTTCAGTTTTTCACTATTTTCTGCTCTTTTAGTGTATACATTTTATATTTAGTAACTTTCATTTCTATATCTTTGAAAGCATCTTCCGTTTATAGAGTAATCTTTACAGGTGACTTTTACACAGACATATATATATATATATATATATATGGAATGTCCCAGATGAATAATATGTTCCATCTGCCCTGTGAGACCAGGTTGTGCACTAACACTAGTAATTTTTACTTTCACTTATACAGGTCCTTCTCAAGAAATTAGCATATTGTGATAAAGTTCATTATTTTCCATAATGTAATCATAAAAATTAAACTTTCATATATTTTAGATTCATTGCACACAACTGAAATATTTCAGGTCAATTATTGTTTTAATACTGATGATTTTGGCATACAGCTCATGAAAACCCAGAATTCCCATCTCAAAGAATTAGCATATTTCATCTGACCAATAAAAGAAGTGTTTGTATTACAAAAAAAAGTCAACCTTCAAATAATTATGTTCAGTTATGCACTCAATATTGGTCGGAAATCCTTTTGCAGAAATGACTGCTTCAATGCGGCGTGGCATGGAGGCAATCAGCCTGTGGCACTGCTGAGGTGTGATGGAGGCCCAGGATGCTTCGATAGCGGCCTTAAGCTCATCCAGAGTGTTGGGTCTTGCGTCTCTCAACTTCCTCTTCACAATATCCCACAGATTCTCTATGGGGTTCAGGTCAG
>JACXGM010020783.1:0-17450 GCA_016801145.1 Umbra pygmaea | reverse complement strand
TATATATATATATATATATACAGGTCCTTCTCAAGAAATTAGCATATTGTGATAAAGTTCATTATTTTCCATAATGTAATGATAAAAATTAAACTTTCATATATTTTAGATTCATTGCACACCAACTGAAATATTTCAGGTCATTTATTGTTTTAATACTGATGATTTTGGCATACAGCTCATGAAAACCCAAAATTCCAGAGAAATTCAAGACTCATCAGACCAGGCAACATTTTTCCAGTCTTCAACTCTCCAATTTTGGTGTGCTCTTGCAAATTGTAGCCTCTTTTTCCTATTTGTAGTGGAGATGAGTGGTACCCGGTGGGGTCTTCTGCAGTTGTAGCCCATCCGCCTCAAGGTTGTGCGTGTTGTGGCTTCACAAATGCTTTGCTGCATACCTCGGTTGTAACAAGTGGTTATTTCAGTCAAAGTTGCCCTTCTATCAGCTTGAAGCAGTCGGCCCATTCTCCTCTTACCTCTAGCATCAACGAGGCATTTTCACCCACAGGACTGCCGCATACTGGAGGATTTTCCCTTTTCACACCATTCTTTGTAAACCCTAGAACTGGTTGTGCGTGAATTGCACAGATTGTGAAATACTCAGACCGGCCTGTCTGGCACCAACAACCATGCCATGCTCAAAATTGCTTAAATCACCTTTCCCATTCTGACATTCAGTTTGGAGTTCAGGAGATTGTCTTGACCAGGACCACACCCCTAAATGCATTGAAGCAACTGCCATGTGATTGGTTGAGTAGATCATTGCATTAAGGAAAAATTGAACGGGTGTTCGTAATAATCGTTTAGGTGAGTGTGTATGTATGTATATATATATTGTCCTTTTTATTGACATCTGCAAACATTTACATTTTAGTCACGTAGCTGTTGCTCTTATCCAGAGTGATGAACAGTAAGTACAGCAAGGTTCCCCTGGAGCAACATAGGGTGAAATGCCTTGTTCAACAACCGTCTGGACTCAAACCGCCAGCCTTCCGACTACACGTCTGACTGCCTAACCTCTGATGCCTAGTAAGTTAAATACAGTTAATGAATGAGACGGTTGGAGTGAAAGTACAGATGGGACAGAATAGAGAGACAGAGATGAAAACACAGCATCACTACCAAGGTATCTCACACACCATGGAGAAGGCTGTCATATGGAAATCCAGCTTTGTTCACAGCAATGTCTTTAATCCAAATGGGTTCATTGAATCCATCTTAACTGGGCATGAGGGTGTATGAACTAGATTATTTGTTTAACAGTTAATTAATCGAATAACTGTTTAATGGTTACATTCTAAATTGTATATATTTTTTTAAAGGGTGGCACCGGTCACATGATCATCTATTTGACATCTCTGTTCATCTGAAAATCCCACCTTGCAAACAAAGCATTGGTCTAGAAACAATTAGAGTGACAACCAATTTTAGCTAATTGAATCAGAGAAAACAGTGCATTCCCCTCCCCAAACAACCGGCTGTACATTCGAACCTCATGTTCATTGGAATAGCGATTGGCGGTGACATATCTGAGACAAGGCAATGTCACTTTCAGACAGGTTGACATCACTTTTTGAAAATGGTGTGTTTTAGAGGTGTTTGGCAATTTCAATGCATTGTTCTGGTCCGTCCCCCTTTAAATACTAATTTCTCATCACCTGTTTTGAGACAATAAAAGATAAATCAATAGCTCTGTATATTCCTTCAGTTCATAAAGGCAATACTGGACAGGACATATCAAAAACAAATAAAGGCAATTAGATTCAAACTAATCTACATACATCAACCGAAATAAAGGAAACACTTGTGACAGTAAGGAACGCTAAGTGGATTAAAAAATTTGCTTCCATAGAGGTGAAGAACTGACATCCTGTCATCCTTAGTGTTCGGTATTTAAATGCACAATGCCATATTAAGGCAACCCACCAAATAAGGAAGTCTTGATATTACTGAGGCGTCCTAATGAATCCTTTCTGCTTGCAGATGTGTCTGTGTTTCCTCTTGGCACCTCCTGTGTGTGACCTATGAAGACAGCTTCCCTGGCGACAGTGGCAACCACCTAGTCATCGAGTCAGAATACATTTTTTGGACCAGATGGCAATTAGACAAAGCTGAGAATATCAATGTGTCTTGTAGGAATATAGTAGATAAAATTGCGGATATGTTGTCATAATTAAACGTTTAATTACAATGCTACATTCATTTTTAGTTCATGACTACCTTAATAAGGCTGTTAGCCAGAGAAGGTAGTAATTAGTCACGTCTCAACTAAATACATTAATTCAGAGAATTTAAAATGCTTATTACATTTGTCTAATACACCAAGTCTACCATAGTGATTCATCACTACACAGAATGTACAGTGCTACAGTATGTGAAGGCATTATACCTATTAACTTACCAATTTGAGAGAGGTTTACAACTGTCGACTTCTGTTGTAAAACAATTTGAAATAACTATGAATCCCTAAATATCGTTTCTGAAGCATCAGGAAATTGCAGATGCGAGCTGGCGGCCCGAGTGGGTGAGGATTAAATTAATTCAATAAAGTAGGCACGCCATATTATTATTTGCAAAATCCAGGTTAAAGCACGGTATGACGCATCGTCTGTCTGAGGCCCACAGAGTGGGACGAAGGTAAATCTGGTCAAAATGAGTGTTTTTTTAAGATATATACAAGATATATACAGTTGTGTTTTGAACTGAATACTTGAGGGAAAACATAAAACACACTTTCACATTTAACTGTTTGATCCTGTTCAGGTGAGATAAGTGACAGACAGCAATTGGCCCTAAGTTGCAAGACAGATGCCTGAAGGATGCTTGCACTGTTTAACTCATCCACAGGCTGCTGATTATATACATCAAAACTAGCTGAACTTCTCCTTACCTTAGAACGAGGGGTGAGGGCTAGGGTGTTAGGGCTCATCCGTGTAAAGTTTCGTACTAAATGGACAATGAAAGGCCAGACAGCGTAGTAGGGGAATGTACAGAGTTGTCTTTCTCTGATTTGTCCATTGTCGCTGTATAGAACAGGATAAGGATTTAAAATGAGTGTCTGTATTTCATTTCTATTTCTGTGAAAAGTGTCATAAGGTTTGTTAATGAGTTTTCGTGTTCCTGTGAATCTTGCAATGCCAGGGTTAGGGCTTTGATTCCCGTGATGCCAGTATGAGAAAATATGAAAATTAATGCATTAACTTCAGTTGGTTGCTCTACTGTATATACAACTGCGTAATTAACATGTTTGGTTTATTCCAGAAACTACTAACAACATTTCTCCCAAATAAAAATATTGTCATTTAAAGCATTATTTGCAGAAAATTACAACTGGTTGTCACATCTGCTCCAGCGCCCTCTGCTCCAGCGCACGCTCCGCTTCTCCTGAATTCCAGCACACTCACCGCCCCACTACCCAGTTCTGCTGGCGCGTAATTACGCACACCTGTTACTAGCTTGCCAATTATCCCTGTCTACTTAAACCTATGTTTGTTAGCCCAGTCTTGTCAGTTATTGATGTCATGCTGGGCGCCATCCTGTTTATTCAGTATCTCATTGCTCTTGTTCTTATGTTCATTAGGACGTGGGTCCAGAGCGGACTCTTGTGTACTTTTGTTTTTCTGTGACTACCCTTAGTATTTTCCAAGTCTATATTGCTAACTCGAGCCTGTGTACATTCTGGTAAATGAAGTAAAGGAACACTCTCATAGATCTGTGCCTGTCTCCTGCCTTTCCTTAAATACCCAGTGGAGACGTGACACTGGTCAAAATAACAAATCAGATGAGGTTTTGTCAGAACTCGAATAATGCAAATAAAATAAGTTCATATTCATTTTTAAACAGCACAATACTAATGTATTACCTTAGGAAGAGTTCAGAAATCAATATTTGGTGGAATAATAATAATGGAATATTAATAATAATTTTCTTACATGGGTCTTGCTAGGCTCTCCACAATTCTTTCACATTGATGTTGGGTGACATTATGCCACTCCAAATGTAAAAATGCAAGCAGTTCAGCTTAGTTTGACGCCTTGTGACCATCCATCTTCCTCTTGATCACATTGTTCGATGGGGTTGATTTACGAAAAAAATGCAGTGTTTTTTTCCAGAGCTGTAGGAGTTTCATCTAAATAATGTACAATTTAAATATAAATGTTTTTGTAGAGCATGTCACTTGGAAAGCAAAGAGGGTCACATTCCTTTACTTCAACACCCATGTACAGTACAGTATGTTGTGTTGAACAAAAACGTATGTGTTAAATGCATTAGATTATAATACAATGCTAAACACATGCTGAGGCCATTTCATAAAGTGATACTTGTTTTACTTTGCTTTAAAATGTAATACCCCATGCGTCATTAACCGATGAATTTGCACATAGAACAATAAAGAGTCAGCGAGGCACCAAACCTGAAATCCTGAGTCAAGGGGACAATGTGAGATGGCAGAGAGTTAAAAGGAAAGCTTGTGTATTTACAACGCATGGCAGATGTTAATTGGATCGAGCCTCCGTCGGGAATTACAGTTACAGAGCAGGAAATAAGCTTTGTTAAAAGAATAGGTGCTAAACAAACAAACTGACAAACTAATGATGGTCTCAAGTCAGCCAAGGACCTATTTAGATGTGTCTTGTTTTCGTCCTTGTTCCTTTCATTTTTTAATTGTTTGAGTGCAAACAAAAAAAGATGCAATATGTTTTCAAGTGAATTCCTGGAAGGATGCTGAGATTCTGAAAAACATCATAATTATTGTGCTGCAATTATCTTAGGTACATTAACGTGGGTGGGAGTTACTGTAACGAGCTGGCTCAGTGAGAACATGACAGAGGTACATTACCATAGGTGGGAGTTACTGTAACGAGCTGGTTCAATGTGAACATAAGAGAGGTACATTACCATAGGTAGGAGTTACTGTAACGAGCTGGTTCAATGTGAACATAAGAGAGGTACATTACCATAGGTAGGAGTTACTGTAACGAGCTGGTTCAATGTGAACATAAGAGAGGTACATTACCATAGGTAGGAGTTACTGTAACGAGCTGGTTCAATGTGAACATAACAGTGGTACATTACCATAGGTGGTAGTTACTAGAACGAGCTGGCTCAATGAGAACATGACAGAGGTACATTACCATAGGTGGGAGTTACTGTAACGAGCTGGTTCAATGTGAAGATAACAGAGGTACATTACCATAGGTGGGAGTTACTGTAACGAGCTGGTTCAATGAGAACATGACAGAGGTACATTACCATAGGTGGGAGTTACTGTAACGAGCTGGTTCAATGTGAACATAACAGAGGTACATTACCATAGGTAGGAGTTACTGTAACGAGCTGGGTCAATGTGAACATAACAGAGGTACATTACCATAGGTAGGAGTTACTGTAACGAGCTGGGTCAATGTGAACATAATGGAGTTACATAACCCAAATGCAGAAAGTGAAGGGATCCCTGTTGTTTTCACTCATTGGTAACGATTAGCAAATCATAAACACAATAAATGTCATATTTTCCTCTAGACAACTGCATTTTTGACGAACATACAGTCTGTCAAGCAAAAAGCCATATCTAAATAACTCTGTGTCAATTAGCATGGTCTCCCAGGGTCTGTTATATTTCATCAGTAAATACTAACTTGGCCCATCACACTCACAGCATCTTGGGAATCTGGATTGTTCTTTAACAGCATATCAAATAAATAGTGTACAATCTTATCAGAGTGATCTTTCAAAGCTGCATATTTCAGATGTTCGTTGCTGGTGGAGGGCGACAAACTCAATCGACTGCCCTGAATGCTGATTATTCTATCCAGACGTTTGGATGAAATCAAACTGCGTCGTTCTCAGTTAAGTCTATGTTGGGAAGACACAGATGGTATTTTCTTATTTATCATGTCATACCTTTGCTTCTTTATGTCTGGCGCTAACTCAGTTCACGCTCAAATTTAATTTGGCCCACTCGGGGGATAATCCGTTTTTGATACTTGAAATGTTTCCCCGGACATGGATATTGACATGTTTTCAACATCAGCAACAGAACAGAGGTATTCTGGGATTGGATAATTGAAGATGGCTGAACGTTCCCACTTCTCTTTTAGGAAGTGGTATCTGAGGGAGAGTTAGGTGTCTGGTGACGGTAACCACCTCATGGTGGAGTTTGACAGGACCCCCCCCGCACACATCATGACGTGACACATGCTTCTCCCATTATGGTCCGGGGAGGAAGAATCAGTTACAGCTTCAGCCATTTTTGCCACTGCAGTGGGACTGTGCTTCAGCCAATGCCTTCTGAAGCGTGTCACGGCAGGTATGCACATCAACAACAGATTCCATGAAATGAGCACCGCACCAGCGATCATATTCACACCACCCGGCCCATTACATTTTCATTACCTACCACATATAATGCCAGGGAAGTGCTAAATTATCCCGGCATTAGTGGGATTAAGTGGCGGTATGTAAATGGGTTGCTGTGTGTGGTACGTGTTACAAAGGGGAGAGGGGTGAAAACGTGAATATCTAGGCCAGTCATA
This sequence comes from Umbra pygmaea, assembly GCA_016801145.1. Lineage (NCBI taxonomy): Eukaryota > Metazoa > Chordata > Actinopteri > Esociformes > Umbridae > Umbra > Umbra pygmaea. Next base: position 10,914 of record JACXGM010020783.1, on the reverse strand, counting down.
ATGAGTTTTCACAGCAGTGGCAACACAAAGGCTTTTATCATTACATCGCCACTGGTGCCTTTGTGGACTAGATTTACTGGACCTATATTAACGGCTGCTATCCAGCCCGATCTTTAGCTCTGGAGAATCGTATCATAAACAAACCAACTGCTTCACTGAAAGCGAACCTTGCATTGCATCCGTACAGTGGGCCGGAGGATAAAACTCAAGGTGCTTGACAACATAATTCAGTACAATTCTCAGGATTCACGATGCATATCATGAGAAAGTTATACGAGCATCGTGCCCACACGCCAACCTCGGCCAACGTCGGTAAAGATTTACAGAATACTGCCTTCACACACACAAAGACAACCATGAACAGAGTCTCTCGGGCCGTTGTTGATTTTCAGCAGCCGAACAGCTCAATATGTTCCAACATGTGGGTCAGCGGAATGCAGGCCAGGGTTTCTGCCCCAATGGGTCACTGGGAGGTGAGCCCCAGCACTACTACCCATTCCTGGAGGTCATTCTCCTCACCAGTACATCACACTGCACTGGGGTCACAGCCTTAACGTGAGCACTATTCATGTTTTAAGTATTCACTATTCATAATACACCCATTTATTATTCACATATTCACTATTCATATATTCACTTTTCATACATTACCTATTCACATATTCACTATTTACTTCTTGCACTAAATGTACATTTACTTACACCTTCTCGTGTAACTTTGACTGTATTTTTTCATCCTTACTCTACCCTTTGTGTAATCCTTATGTATTTGTATTTATGTGTAACTCTGTCGGAACCTGCACCTTTTTGCTTTATATTGGCTAGGTCACGGTTTTAAATGAGAAATTGTCCTCAACGTGCCCACCTGGTTAAATAAAGGTAAAATAAATTAAATAAATAGAAAATCACTAATCACATATTCACTGTTCACATTTTCACTATTCACATATTCACCATTCACATATTCACTAATTACATATTCACTAATTACAAATTCACTATTTACAGTATTCTTCCCTAGTACTTTTTGAACATGCACACACATACTACTGATGGATTAATCAAATCAATATTTTTGTTCTATGTATCTGCTAGAACTTTGCTGATAGCTGCTTGATTGAATACGGTGTACCTAGTACTAATATTACTAATTCCACTGTTGCTAAGAATACAGAATTGTGTGGGTGTGTCCAGTGTACCTACTGATAATACTACTGCTGCTACTGTTACGCTCTTAAAAAAGAGTCCAAAAAGTTTCTATGCAAATGGAAAAGGTTCCACTAAGAACTGTTTCATCTGAAGAACCCTTTATAGAAGGCAACGGGTCTTTGCTAGGCAAAGAGTTTTATGGATATTATTTTGCATTTAAAGAACCATAAACAAAAGAAAGGGTTTTTAGATTATTATTTGTAAGTCAAGAAGTGTTCTATGGAAGACGAGAATGGTTCTAAATAGAACTAAATCTGACTGTGAATCTCAAAACAACCCCTACGCCCTACCCCCTCGCTCAGAGGTGAGTACTCAGAGGTACCCACTTGACATGGGTTTTGGAGTCTTATTAGCCCTAATACCCTAGATATTTTTTGCTCCCTTAGCTTTGGGACACTTGTGGAAATGGCGGAGGTCCGGGTGAATGCACACATCGAGGACAATGGGTGGAGTGGAGGTTGAAGGGGTTGTTTTGAGGTTTAGACTGAGTACTCGCTCTTCCACATGAAACTTAATTTCATCGAGTTAAGTCTACCTGTTTTATCTTTAAAGTTTGTGGAAAAACTTTCCATAACTTTTGAGTTTGGTAGTTCAATTGTTTGAGAAAATCCTATTGACCCATTAGTTCTGCAGTCGACATTTCACGCTAGAGATCGAACTTTGCACCTCAGAAAAGCAAATACACTATTTTTTTACTTGGCTGTATCCTTATGACAGTTTGTAAATGTTCACAAGAAGCGTCCTCCTGTCAACAGTGGGTATGTAACCACAGAACTCAGCATAAGAGCTTGTCTTCATCTACCATCAGACAAAGAGGATCTGCTGTTGTTCCAAAGGAAACCAACGGCAGAAATGGGCAGGGCTAATGTACTGTATTTGTTAACTGTTTTAATTGTTAGCATTTTAATTACTTTCTGTCATATTCAACATTGAACAGCCCCTCACAGCTGAAAGACCTGCTCTGAAGTTAGGCACCATCTTCATAGGAGGCAATTGAACACGACTCTCCAACTTGAAAGCATCTGTATTTATCTAGAACCTAAAAGGAATAGCTCAGACCATAGAGAAGCTTCTAAGCAGTGTTTATATAACAAGTAAAACGGAATTCTAAATCACGTCTGTCTCACTCTTTAGATTGTGTGGAATTCAATAGTCTTTGTAATATGTTTTATATTTTCCAGACAGTGGACAGTTACAGTTCAATAAAATGTTCAAGTCATTCAGACAGCTACTGTATGTAGATCTAGGGCGCATTCAGCAGAATACTGTAGGTTTTGGAATGTTAAAGAATGATATAAAATATACTACTGTGTGTGTGTAGAACAATCATTCCTGTCCAACAAAATACTCATGACAGCCCTGTAATGGAATTTTATTCTGCAACGTTTGAGAACATTTTGCAACTGAACGCAGCCTTTTCTATGCGCAACAACATTAAACATCACCAATACAGCAGGTGCCACAGATCAACATTCAGCTCCACTTCAAAGTGACCTCTGTGAGAGTTAAGCATTGATGAGACATCAGTAAATGACGCATGTCACTTAAACCGAATTGTAAATTTTGACATTTAGATTTTTAAGACTATTTCGTTGATGTTTGATGAAGGGTAATTTTTGGAGCATTCTGTAAAATTTTCTGTAATTGTGTTGGAAATTGGAATTTTACAGCCAGCCCTCTACAGGGAATGTTGAATGAAAAGCCTCTCTGACTTTGGTGGTGTTGACTTTGGTGGTGTCTGACTTTTGTTTGGTGTTTGAATGAAAAGCCTCTCTGACTTTGGTGGTGTTGACTTTGGTGGTGTCTGACTTTTGTTTGGTGTTTGAATGAAAAGCCTCTCTGACTTTGGTGGTGTTGACTTTGGTGGTGTCTGACTTTTGTTTGGTGTTTGAATGAAAAGCCTCTCTGACTTTGGTCTGTGTAGGAAATAACAGGACAAGATGTTACAGGGCAAATGTTGTGGTGGAAGCACTGACTACTGAATTCCAAGTTCTAAAAGCTTCCAAAAGTGGTTATTATTAAGAATTGTTTAATGTTTTTAATCATAATTTTGTAGACTGGGTTCCTATGTACCTTGTACTGTCATTTGAAAACTATATGCACACAGTAAATGGTATTTTTGAATCACTCTTTTTCTTCCCTCTTTCATCTACTTGGTGTGTACTCACTGCAAAACTATGACAGAGGTTTTAAAAAGATGAGCATAATATATGTTCATATTTTTGTCATCAAAATTGATGTGTTAAAAACAGAAAAATGGGCAAGCGTAAGGATTTGAACGACTTTGACAAGGGCCATATTGTGATGGCTAGACGACTGGGTCAGAGCATTTTCAAAACTACAGCTCTTGTGGGGTGTTCCCGGTCTGCAGTGGTCAGTATCTATCAAGAGTGGTTCAGGGAAGGAAAAAAGCAGTGAACCGGCGATAGGGTCATGGGTGGTCAAGGCTCATTGATGCACGTGGGGAGCGATGGCTGTCTCGTGTGGTCCGATCCAACAGACGAGCTACTGTAGCTAAAATTGCTGAAAAGGTTCATACTGGTTCTGATAGAAAGGTGTCAGAACACAGTGCATCATAGTTTGTTCAGAATGGGGCTGCTGTTTTGGTGGCATAAAGGGGGACCTACACAATGCTAGGTAGGTGGTCATAATGTTATGGCTGATCAGTGTATACTGTATATATCACCAGCTAAAAAACCACCTAACTTCATAAGATCTAAACAACCAAGGATTATTATTATTTTCAAGGACAATAGTCCTAAACATTTTTTTCCTGTCATTGAGCATATAAAGGAAATAGTTTCTAGTGTTTCAAAAACCCACACTGATGAAACTCAGGAAAAACCACAACATTCCAGATAAAAAGCAATTATGTTTTAAACAGGCTTATTTTCCTGTGTGCTCTGCAGATTCACCTCTGGTTATACAAGGATACATTTAGCTGATCAAATCTTATCTCAGAGCCGTCGTGTTTTCCCCTCACTTCGTCATTAGACTATGACACAATGTTCCATCTGATTTGGATTGATCTGCTTAAATCTCGGGCTACTTTTGGCCTAATCAGTGAGCCAGCGTTATCTATACCCGTTCCGCCTGATACCCAATTGACTGGACAGTACGTGACCTACATATTTTCAAAAAACAACTGATGGGTATTCAGTCACGACGCCCACGTTCAATTCCATCTGGGCCACACTGGTATTTTTTTGACAAATCCCTCGGTTCAGACAAATCCGTGTGGAAATCTGAAGAGGCAGACACTTGAAAACCATAGGTGGTCGCATTGGTAAATAAGTGCATACGATATGATGTGTATAGTGCTTAACCAGATTACAGGGATTGACACTGAGACTGCGGCTCCACATACTGTATAAGCTGCCTCAGAGCAAACGGTGAATACATAGTGGGAACATGCATTTAAATGGGTTTCTGAAAGGCAGTTTCACATTTAATGAAAGTGCATTTGAAAAAAATAAACATGCGAATAGGGCCTGCATAAGCTGGATGTTTAAACACCGATACTAAAGAACACTTTGCACATAAATACTAGGGAGTTGTGTTTTAAATATTTTTGTATTACTTTTAACTTAACTGTTTTCTTCCCCCAAACATATGATAGACAGTAGTAAGTAACCTCTTTAGAATTGCTGCCAGAAGTTGCCCATACAGCGTTTATTAGGATTTTATAAATTTTCATCCACATCACATTGTAAGAGTCGGAACCAATGAAGACTTATTTGGCTGTCACACTGGATCAGCTAATGGGCATCCAAAACGAACCGCTTCATAACAACAGATGAAGGAAATGACTGTTGGTTACCCCAAACAACACAAGCATTTACAAACCAAAGTCTCTTCGCGAACATTATCATCTCAGGAATGGAGAATGTGCAGTATAATAGTGTTGGGAAAGAGTACATTAACAAATACAAAGAGGGTGTATTGGTGCATCCCCATGAATGGATGCCTGTGTGTGTGTTCGCCTGCCTGCCTGCAATGTTGTTTCTCCAGGCTGAAGTGTCTTAATTGGACAGCTCGCACGCTGTGGAGCGGTAGGGTGGCTTAGGAACATCGTCAGCCTTGGGTAGGGCTGCTTGTGTGATTGATTACAATTATGGACTCTTGTGCAGATCCAATTCATGGATTGGAATGGGAGCGATATGGTGGCTTTTAAGGAGGAGCTTACTTCCACTCAGAACAGGGTGAGGGAGGCAGACGATAACAGCCAATTAGGGGGAAGCGAGGGACTCTAGTGAAAAGGGAGGTTGACGAAGCTGAAGATGGGCTGACAGTGGGGGAAGAAACTGAACACTAACACCCCCTCTGCAGAATGCCTGGGGCAAGGAGGGACACTCACAGTGCGCCGATCAATCTTTCCTCTAGTCAACATCGTCCCGGCAATTTCTGGATATACCAGGATCAAGATGTGATGTTTGGAGATTTGTTTAAGTGGTGTTTTGTTTGAAGTCTGAAAAGTTGAATTGGCAGTATTTCCTTCCATTATTTAATAAAAAGTGTAATGTAAAATTACTGAATACAGTAAGTACCACGGCGTATGTCATGAAATGAAACTGCACCTAGTAAAAAGACTATTGCCATTTGGAAAACTTTGAAAAAGTTCAATTTCTTTAACTATTTTCAGATAATATGCATCAAACATGTTCATCAGGAACTTGTTCTTCAACATCCTAACAGCTTTTTCTGCTGTAGTTGACTGTTATGAGACAGTGACTCAAACACAAAGAATCTGGTGTTTAATTGTCCCCCTAACGCACGCACACACACTCCAACACGAGCAGCTGCACACACATCGTGGATGTTGTGAGATGGTTTCTTACACACATCTTTGTCAACCCTTGAGCGTTACTTTAGAAGCAGAAGCCACATCTAAATATGTCCCTTAGGTTCTCCCCTTATGTTCCGCTTTGATTTGGTTTTGTTGTGCGTATCCTGTGATCTCTCCCTGCATTTCCTTGCAAGGCTTGCAAACAGAGCATTTATCACTCATTCAGCAAGATACATCTACTGGATTAGGAGGCAGGAATCACAGATAAGACATAGGAAATGTACTTTTATGTTTGGCAGAGTAGCGATGTCTCGTGTACGTAAAAAATGTAATAATGAACACCTCGAAGATCAGTTAGTATGATTTAAAAAGTCGCTTGATCCGGATAAACAACCCACAGGCTTTACTTATACAAGAAAAAGTTCATTTCATTTGGAATTCAGTTCCCTCTCACTGCCTCTCTCTCTCCGAATTAGGACTTAAATCCATTAGTTATAAAGATCCTATTAAGTATGAATTACAAAAGCTAGACATGAAACATTAAAAAGGATGCTAATTAGACTGTTGTAATATGAAATATATGTAGCTAATAGGGTTTAACACATTATGATGATTGAGATCATTGTATTTTTATTCCCATAAAAGAAAATGAACATTATCCAAAGCTGTTATGTAAGAGTCCTTCAAATGTCATACTGTACATTATATCACTGATCGTAGCGGCAACAGGAACCAACCGCAGAATTACACCCACAAGTAAAAAAAAACATGCTTCCTTCACCTGGAGCTTCAGGTGAAATCCTACCCTTCCCTTCATCCGGTGAAACTCAGACACCAGTACAGTACCATCTGGAAATCATACAGGTCAAAAAGACTATTTACTACCAACATGCTAATCGTGAAGTAATACTCCGGCAACAACACTGCTCTAAGCCACAGTGTTTCTTTCAACCCCCAGACAAGATTCTTATCCTGACACTTCTTATTTGTGACGGATGGTGAGGTTGTTCGCTGGCTAAATGCTAGCTGACGTTATGTTGCTGCTCTAAGATCTACATGTGACCCTGGACTGAAATGGGCCATAACTGGAAAAATCCTCCTAACAACCCCCACTTTAACCAACTAGCTCCCCCGCCTTAATGGCCCTGCAGGGCTAATCCCTCCAAACTGATTTGTTGGAAATTAAATTGCTTATAATCTCATCATCATCATCATCATCATCCTCTCAGATCAGAGAATTCAACAGTATTGTGAGCGTGAGGATAGGCTTCAACTTCACAATAATAGTCTTAATTGACCTGTGAAAATGTTGAATTGCACTACTATAGATATTGTCACATTGTATTTTATAACACCTTACCGCTGGCTATAAGATAGTGAGGTTAAATCAGTTTTTCTCTGCATTTTGAACAGGCAGTGTAAAAATAATGACAACAACATCAAAGGACAGTTTCTGCTTTCTCTACATAAAGAACGCAAGACAAAGAGCCTCCTGGGAGAAAGACGGTGAAACTTCACACACTGGGTTGCCTGGCCTTTTCATCATTTTTATTTCTCAATCTTTTAGAATTGTGACAAGATTCAGGAATGCCAGTCACACTGTGCTAGTGTTTCCACAGACTCAGACAATCTTTGCAAACCCTCTAATATAAAATAGCACACATGGACCCGTAAATGCCTGCGCCGTAACAAAAAAGCTATCAAAGGAATGGTTCTCTATACCCCTCTCACCATTTTATTGAAGTAGGGGACTCAGCCGTTCTTCTCCTTGGCCTTTGAAATACTCTGGTGTAAAGAAGGAGGGATCTGACCATGGAAATACAGTGACGGGAACTGAAGTGATGAGTCCCCTGCAAAATGGAGCTGTGAATTCCACAGTGGGGCTCAAACACACTACACAAAAAACGTGCAGACATGGGAATAAATTAGTACCCTGAGTTAAAGGACTGTGGCCGCTGGACTGGTGGCATATCCAGTATGTCGGACAGTGTTGCATACCGAGTTTGTATTAGGTAGATCACGAGAGAATCGTTGACACTGATTCTTAGTAAAGACACAATATGAATAAGTGAAATCAACATTGTGAACTATATGTCCCTACAAAGGTAGTGATTAATAACGCAAACTAGTTGCAAAGACAGACACCACCCACAACGTCAAAGCATAGATTTCATATTTACAAACACCTCCAGACACTTTCGGCAATTTGAGGGGCTGACAAATTCTGACTGCCCTTTCTAATGGATTGGGGGGGCATGTTTTGTTACCTATTTACCAGAAATGAAAAGATGATTTTGAACAGTCAATGAAGTGCATCATCCAATCCTGTGCAGAGTATTCTGTCACAGCTGATAGGATAACCACAGGGCTCCATAATCCTATTAACCCTGTTAGTGCGTATGCAGCAAAGCCATGAAAACACATGACAATACCAGCTTCACCCGGCTGCGTGCCCATTGACTGACAGTCAGTGTGAAACTATGGGCAGGCGTTAGTCTCCATCGTGTGAGAGACAAAACAAACATTATCTTAGTGAAAGCATTTAGAGGTGTGGGGTGTATAATAACTAGTTAACAGTGAGTTGTCACATATTACTATCTAGTAGTTACACAAGTATTGCTATGCTACATGGTAATAGAGTTTAGAGATTACATTATTTAGTACACGTGAAATACTCTTCCGCATGTTGAATGTGTCCTTCTAATAAAATTATGCAGAACTCAATAATTCTACAAAATTGTTACTGAGATAATATGATAATAATGATAACTTATTGTAAAACACTACCACATTTCGTCCCTGGGAATTTCACTTATCCACCTTTTTCTGGTCTAAGTGACAAACTTTCTGGCCTCTGCAGAAAAAGTCCACCCCCCACACCCACACCAGCCCCCCCCCCCCCCCGAAGGCAAGACGAAGCACCTCAACACTTCCGAGCACATAAACATCCATATTAATGGAACCAACGTGTCACCTTCTTGGCAGATCTCCGGGTGCTTATGGTGTTGAACACTGGACTTAATGTACCTTCAGATAGAAACCTTGTATGAATTAAATGGCCATGGTTATCTGGTGCATGGTTATCTAACCTGCCATATTTCTTCGCTCCTGGGTTTTCCCTGTGAAATGACAGAGACAAATTATACCCCGGTGTCCTTTGGGGTGAAAAACCATCAAATACAAGCCATCCCTCTTTAGCTAATATGATGTAAGTGTCTCTGAACACAAGGAGAATGGCAAGTATTTAAACCACCGTCATGTCAGACAACATTGTGTAATGTCACCTGCGAAGCTGCGTACCGACGCCAGGAAGATCCTTCTGACGACTGAGGCGTGGTGTCGCTCTGAGGATTATGAGGCTAGTAAAGAGGTGCTTTGATCTGGAAAAAAAGGCTTGATTATGACTGTACTGTTATTTCTTTGTAACACCGTTTGCAGTTTACCTGTAAAATTTCAAAACTCTGACACTATACAAAAAGTGTGCGCGAGCCCTTTCAAAGAGTGAGCAGCCACCATTTCATCTCGGCGGAGACACAAGCTAAACAATAAGTCACTAAAGAGACCATTCTGCTCTCGATGAACCTGCAACCAGCTCAGAATCCACACGGATTTACACTAGAAGCACTGCTGCTGTAACCCATGGTAACCACACATAATGACAATATCAGATGTGAATCTAATGCTTCACTTTGATACTATCAGACCCTCGGCATAGAACAAAACAAAACCTCTCAGGTTGTTCGGTGTAGAGCCTTGCATCTTCTTTTGCCAACAAACCAAGACGGAGCGTTTAGTTGAACATTCTGGTATCGTCCATGTCTCTCTTCCATCCCTTCAGGTGTTTTGTCTTTTTAAATTCAAACCAAAGCTCATGTGCGTGGTATAGTAGAATCATTGAATGGTTGCGAAACGGGCCAGGCCCACTCCTTGACCCATATTCTCAGTTAAGTAAATGTCCCCTATAATTGAGTGACTAAGAACGAAAGCCAAATCCTACTGCATGCGGAGAAGCTTAACAGCTGTTGACTGGGGGACTTAAATGTGACACTGACTTGAAAGTAATTACACATAAGGTGCAACGGGTTAAATCTATCATGAATGGGCATGTCACGAAAATTATGAAAGGACAAATACCCTGTATAAACACTGGATAATGCAATTAATACATTCAGTGGAACTATACTAGAAAAACGCAAACTGTTTTGCGATGTGGATTTGATCATTCCGGAGGCATTGTGTGGTGTTATATGAAAGATGGGTAAATGTACAGTGATTTCAACACATCGCCAAACTGAAGGGAGCTCAGGGAATTCTGGGAAGCTGAAAAAAACTTTGACTTTTGAAACAAAAGAATCTTGTTCCTGAGATTTCTATTTGATCCCACCAACCTGCCCCAGTAACCACTAAACTCCTATCTTGCCTCAGAATGCTTTACAATAGATGCCTTTACAGATTATGCCTTTACAGTTTATGCCGTTACAGATTAAACCTTAAAAAATTATTTCTTTACTGATTATGCCTTTAGAGATTAAACCTTTACAGAGTAAACCTTTACAGATAAATCCTTTACAGATAAATCCATTACAGATAAAAAAAATTCAGATAAAACCTTTACAGACTAAATCTTTACAGATGAAAACTTTACAGATTAAACCTTTACAGATTAAACCTTTACAGATTAAACCTTTACAAATTAAACCTTTACAGATGAAATATTTACAGATTAAACCTTTACAGATTAAACCTTTATAGATGAAATCTTTACAGATTAAACCTTTACAGATTAAACCTTTACAGATTAAATCTTTACAGATGAAACCTTTACAGATGAAACATTTACAGATGAAACCTTTACAGATTAAACCTTTACAGATTAAACCTTTACAGATTAAACCTTTACAGATTAAACCTTTACAGAT
>JACXGM010020782.1:0-17591 GCA_016801145.1 Umbra pygmaea | reverse complement strand
ATGTTCTCTACCCAGGTTATGAAACCAGACCACATACTGAGACCTGCATGTTCTCTACCCAGGTTATGAAACCAGACCACATACTGAGATCTGCATGTTCTCTAAACAGGTTATGAAACCAGACCACATACTGAGACATGCATGTTCTCTACCAAGGATATGAAACCAGACCACATACCTAGACCTGCATGTTTTCTACCCAGGTTATGAAACCAGACCACATACTGAGACCTGCATGTTCTCTACCAAGGATATGAAACCAGACCACATACCTAGACCTGCATGTTCTCTACCCAGGTTATGAAACCAGACCACATACTGAGACCTGCATGTTCTCTACCCAGGTTATGAAACCAGACCACATACTGAGACCTGCATGTTCTCTACCCAGGTTATGAAACCAGACCACATACTGAGATCTGCATGGTGTCTACACAGGTTATGAATCCAGTCCACATACTAAAACCTGCATGGTGTCCACACAGGTTTTTTGAGTGAGGGAAGTCTGTGCGCAGGCTTTCTTGTCTTCAACATCTTGTCAGGTTTAAGTTAATTTAACATATAACACACTTTGGAAATCCTACTCACAGAAGAGCGAAGTCTGAACTTGAGATCAAAGTAGCATAAAACGCTAGACAGACACAGTCAGGCAGAAAGCAAGCAGTGCTTGTGTACAGTGTACGGTTGTCATTTCTCAACATGCGCTAACTGTAGCCCTCATCTTAGCTACTACGTTGACAGCTTTTTTCAGGAAGCCTCTATCCTCCTCCCAAGACCCTAAAAGTCTCATTATGACTCGGCCGCATCACAGCCAGGGAACACCTTCAAAATCAGTGAACGCTGCTTCATTCCCTACATTCTGTCAGATTTAACCGCACCGTCCAAGCTGAAGAGCATTGAAGGATTGGTTGTTGATGGCTGACGTGCACTTGCCTACTATATTGTGAAATGAAATATTGTGTTTCTCATGTAGCAGGTAGGAATTTACACGATGCTGATGGCGACACAACAGGACACTTGTAGACGTGGCTGAAGTGGGAGAGCAGGCTACAGCGGAGAAGAGTCTCTGTTGCCCTTCAAATCAGGGTTTGTCTGTCTTCAGAACACTCTGAAGCACTCAGGCCTTAGGGAATAAGAGGGCTCATTTCTTTTGAGGACCTCCCTTAAGGTTTGTTTGTGTGTGTGTGTTTCTCACTTAGGTCTTTTATGTCAGCAGCCATTACGAAAATTCTCTGAGGAATATCAACAATGGAATATCCCAGTTAAATCCCAGTATAATGAGGTATCAAATATCCAGACCCTGAATATGATAATGAGCAGCCTATGTTTAACGAACGCTAATCTCGCTTCACCTAAGCAATGACTTTACCTACATCAGGAAGGTCAATGTCAGAGACTTTGCGTCAAGGCTAAGATGAAGGCCATAAAGGTGAGCTCAAGTAAAGGTGAGAGAGAGAAATAGAGCTAGGAGAGAGAGAGAGAGAGAGAGAGAGAGAGAGAGAGAGAGAGAGAGAGAGAGAGAGATTGGGCTGAGGAGCGTTGATGAGAGCATACCATGTGGCCATTGTTACGCACATGAGTGCAGTTGGAGGCTGCTTAACGCTTTGAATGTTTCCTAATTCATCACTGTCGTCGCTCGAGCCGGAGGTGCCTGGCGTTTCGGAGGCTACCGAGAGGTAAAGAGCAGCTGTGTAGAAGACCAGCCAGGACAGGTTTTGTGTTGAGCCACCAAATTTCTGATTGATCACTTCTCCACAGACACTGACAGTCCAGCCCACTGTTAACAGGCCCATGCAAAATAGAAACTTTGAGGGATTTTTGCAAAGCGAGAAATGAGAACCATGGTGGTTTCATTGACGAAAAAATGTGAATTTAAAGGTGCACTATACAGGACATGTAATTAAACAAGACAAAAATGTAACATTGCTCTCTGTGCTGGATGCTTACTATGTGCTACCATACAGTAGTGTGCTACCATACAGCAGTTAGCCATGACATTCTAAGTTTGAAAGTGAGTCATTTGGATGCAATGGGGCCTATTGGCACACAGATGGCTCACTGGTTAGGGAGTCAGACTTGTAGTTGGAAGCAACTTAATCAAGCTAAATTTGAAAACATGAAAATAATAAACAAAATCAAATGATTTCACCCAATCATGTCGAAGCATGATATCGTAAAAATATCATTTTCGTTAAGGGCTCTTAATCTTAAGCTTGTCTTTCCTGTGTCTCGTCTGTCAATCTCTCGCTCTGTCTTAGGTTACTAGCTCTCTCTAATAGTTTCAATCACTCCCTACCTCCGTCTGCTGCTAGCTCCTGACTGACTTTCTCCCTGTGTGGAATTGGACTGTAATGATGACATGAGAGTTGGCGTTCCATTAGAATGTTGTAATCCCCAGGAGAATGTAACTGACATCTGATGAATCATACAGCTCAGCTATTACGCATCTTTACATTATTTATATCTAACATTTACTATTTCCCAAATTACATTATTTATATATAACACTGTCTATTACACCCATTACATTAATTACAGTTAGGTCTGGATATATTTGGACGAGGACACGGTCTTCATAATTTTGTCTCTGTATGCCACCACAATGGAATTGAAATGAAACAACCCAGATGCAGACTTTCAGATTTAATTCAATGCAGGGGTAAGCAACTCTGGTCCTGGAGGGCCGAAACACTTCAGATTTTTGGTTCCTCTTTCTAATAAGGGATTGGTTTATACCTGGGAAAGCAGGTGATTGCAATTAACTAGTAGGTAAAATGAAACATCTGAAGTGTTTCGGCCCTCCATGACCGGAGTTGCCTACCTGGGTTGAACAAAGATATTGTATGAAACGTTTAGAAATTGCAACCATTTCCATACACAGTCCCCTTATTTCAGGGTGCTCAAATGTATTTGAACAAATACAATCGTAAATAAAATGTTAATTTTTAAAACTTTGGCGAGAATCCCTTGCAATGACTGGAACGTCTGGAAGGCACGGACATCACAAAATGCTTGGTTTCCTTGTTTGTGATGCTTCTCCAGGCCTTTACTTCAGCTGTCTTCAGTTGTTGTTTGTTCATGGGTCTTTCTGCCTTAAGTTTAGTCTTCAGCAAGTGAAATGCATGATTGATCAGGGTGAGATCAGGTGATTGACTCAGCCATTACAGAATATTCCACTTCTTTGTTTTAAACTCCTGAGTTGCTTTCACAGTATGTTTTGAGGCATTGTGCATGTGTCCAATCAACTTAACTGAATAAGTCTGAATCTCAGCAGGCAATACCCCTATAAACTTCAGAAGTCATCCGGCTGCTTCTTCGTTCTGTCACATCATCAATAAACACTAGTGACCCAGTGCCATTGGAAGCCATGCATGCCCATGTCATCAGACTGCCTCCGTCCTGATTTACAGATGATGTGGTATGCTTTGGATCATGAGCCGTTCCATGCCCTCTCCATACGTTTTTCTTCCCATCATTCTGGTACAGGTTGATCTTGGCTTCATCTGTCCAAAGAATGCTGTTCCAGAGCTGGGCTGGCTTTTGTAGATGTTATCTGGCAAAGTCCTAATCTGGCCTTTCTATTCTTGAGGCTGTTATGTGGCGACATTTACCTGGAGTAAGCCAACCTTTGAAACAAAAACCCACAGACGAAAAAGGTGGACGAATCACATAAAAAAAGGGTTTTGTGAGAAATAAGGGTTTGGACATGAAGGATTTTCAAGCGGCTGGCTACAGTATGATGCTGAGGCCATGGTGATGAGTTGTTCTGTGTGTTGGCTACAGTATGATGCTGAGGCCATGGTGATGAGTTGTTCTGTGTGTTGGCTACAGTATGATGCTGAGGCCATGGTGATGAGTTGTTCTGTGTGTTTCAGATAAACTTGATTTGATTAACCATTGAACAATATATTATTATTATTTGTTTTTAATTTGGCATTTAATATCCAACATAATACCTTATTATTGCAATGAAATGTACTGAAGTGAATGTATGTGACACAAAAAGGCTATTTATTATTTTGCCCCCTTGGCCGGTGAGATGACAAATGTATTTTGGACATTACCATTACATTATTAATAATAAAATTTAATGTCCTCTCCTTCATGACTGGTGGTATTGTCATGCTGGAGGGTCATGTCAGGATGAGCCTGCAGGAAGGGTACCACATGAGGGAGGAGAATGTCTTTCCTGTAACGCACACTGTTCCCTACAAGGACAACAAGTTCAGGCCGATGATGCTGTGACCCCACCCCAGACCATGGTGTACACTCCACCTCCAAATCGATCCCCCACCAGAGTACAGGCCTCAGTGTAACGCTCGTTCCATCGACGATAAACGCGAGTCCGAGCATCACCCCTGGTGAGACAAAACTGCAACTCCTCAGTTAAGAGCACTTTTTTGCCAGTCTTGTTTGTTCCAGCAAAGGTGGGTTTGTGCCCATAGGCGACGTTGTTCCTGGGGATTTCTGGTGAGGACCTGACTTACAACAGGCTTACAGGTCCTCAGTCCTCCAGCCTCTCTCAACCCACTGTGGACAGTCTGAGCACTGATAGCGGGAACACACAATCCCTCCATAATTCGGGCAGTTGTTGCCATCCTGTACCTGGCCCGCATGTGTGATGTTCTGATGTACTGATCCTGTACAAGTGTTGTCACACGTGGTCTGCCACTGCAAGGACGATCGGCTCTCTTATCACCCTGTAGCACTGTCTTTGGCGTCTCACAGTACACACATAGCAATTCATTTCCCTGGCCACATCTGCAGTCCTCATGCCTCCTTGCAGCATGCCTAAGGCACGTTCACGCAGATGAGCAGGGACCATGGGCATCTTTCTTTTGGTGTATTTCAGAGTCAGTAGAAAGGTCTCTTTAGTGTCCTCAGTTTTCATAACTGTGTCCTTAATTGCCCACCATCTGTATGCTGTTGCTGCCTTAACGACCGTTCCACAGGTGCATGTTCATAAATATTTTGGGGTTATCTTTAATTATCTTTAAAATACAGTGTCCTGAAAAAGAGATGTTTATTTTTTGCTGACTTTATATAGCACTGATTA
This sequence comes from Umbra pygmaea, assembly GCA_016801145.1. Classification (NCBI taxonomy): domain Eukaryota; kingdom Metazoa; phylum Chordata; class Actinopteri; order Esociformes; family Umbridae; genus Umbra; species Umbra pygmaea. The sequence continues at coordinate 12,535 of JACXGM010020782.1, read as the reverse complement.
TTACACAGCATTACATTGTTTGTATTCCACAAACTATTACAAGTTATTACACTATGTATATATCACAGAGTATTACGACATTTATATACCACAGCATTGCCTTGTATCCAAACACCATAGTTCGTCCCACAACACCACTACTGTCTGTGCTACTTTCACACTATTTATACCAGCTCTTTACAGATGCACACCAGTCCTCACTACTTTCATTAGTTACTCTTAACTTCACGGTCAGAGTGCTCTGTTTTTATCTGGTCACTGAGGTAATGAAGGACAGTAGCTGGTTGTTGACTACTAAAATGAAACTTTTTAGAGTTGGTGGCAATGAAGTGCACTACCTTTCCCCCAGATAAAAACAAAGATGCTCATCCTTTAGTGTATATGCTTGCAGAGGTTTGCGGAGTACGCTCAGAGAGGTCAAAGGGCAGTGACATCCCATTTCCTGTTCCCTCGTGACATGCTCTCTGCCTCGTTTTTCCCCTCTCCGACAAAGTATCTGTGCGTTCCCTCCGCTGTTCCTGACTTCTGCGAGAGTGCTTCCCTGTCACCGGCTAATTGGGTTCTTTGACCCGCTACCAAATGTGTTCCCGTAGCAACCCGTGCTTAGGTTGTCATGGGGCTAGTGGGCGGGGCAGTAAGGGCCTTGCAGGGTTTCTCACCAGCCTCTCGGCTCACACACAGTCCCAGGCTGCTCAGTCTGATTGTCTCAGCCACCCGCCCCCGCTAGCTTCACAGCCTCTTCAGTCACCCAACACCAGACCCCCTCCCTAATCACCGACAGACCAGTCTAGGGGTACTTAACCCAGGGGAACAAGGTCTGCCTCCCAGCTGCCATCAGATTGCACTGTGTTTAACCACAGTTCTTTGAGTACAGTACTTAACTACAGGATTAGGAGAGGCCATTGGACTAGTAGGTTCTGTAGTGTTGTTCTGTAGCCAGTGTTATAAATAGTATCAAGTAAAAGTACTCGGCTGGGTTCACCTGTTTTGGGATGTTTGTAATTAAAACTTAAATAACCTGATAATGGGAGTTCATAACTTACTAGTTAACATAATTAATCGTGTTTTACTCTTTATTACACTGGATATTTATCAAATATCTTTACCTGGTCATGCACTGGACCTGAAACAAGGAGAAACATATGGTTGTTTTTTTTAAATGAAACACTTAGAATTTTGGAAATATTTATAAAAAAAAAAATTAAATATTTTTTTCAAATAAATGTACACAGTGATTTTGGCACAAGATGAAATAAAGAAAAAGCATAATCCCCAAAACCTTTTAAAACTCAGTCTGCAGCAGCCAATCACAATCTGCTATGAATCTCAGCTGGAAAGAGCTAGAAAAACCATGTTGTTGTACCAACAAATATCTGCTCAACAATTCAAGAAGGGAATGTTTTCTTTGAATGTCAAATAGTGTTTGGTTATGTAGATTAGAACACAGTAATTTCAACATTTACTTTGTGTTTCATATTTAGTGAATGTATGACTTCCAGCCACTCAGACTAACATCTGTCATTTTGCACTACAATTAAATAGGATCGTTCTCATATCTTAGTGTTGGTGAAAGCAAGACCAGAGGTAGTTTAATTTATTACGCATCAATGCTAATCAGAAACAGCCTGTAGTGTCAGTTCTGTTATGGGCCCTGTTGATTTTCTGTCCCACTTGGCATTTATGGGTCTGTCTGTTTTGCTAATGATTTGTACTGCTGCCCATATAGAGGATATGATGACCTAAACGCTTTAAACGTCTGATGGACTACAGAACACCATGTGTTTTCTCTCTGTGTGTGTAGATATTTTGATGGACTGACAGAACAGCCTGTTTTTCCCCCTCTCCTCTTCATCTCAGTCGGAGGTGCTTATTACATTGATTTACGACTATTGATAAAAATTTCCAACAGCTTTATCTGTTGGATGCCGTTTCCATTTAACTGCATCTATACAGGATGTGAATTAAGATCCTAGATTGGACTTCTTTTTTCCCCAGCCATATTCGCCTGAGTGATGGCTTTCACGTGTCAGTGCGTGTATGGGTTGCCTTTAGAACGACTAACGGTTTTTGAATAAGTAGGCAGCCCGTGCCGCCGAAAGACAAATGAACATGAAGTACTGACTGTTTCGTTTGCCGTTTTTTGAACCACGCCGAACGAGCCCATTGGCTGAGGCTGAAGCTTTTGTCCCGGCTAGCCAACTCAGATCTGAGCCAGGATGTTTTGAAAACCCTGTTGGATTCTTTGTCTATGTGACAACCAATCAGCAGTGTGAGGATGTTTTTCTTTTTTTAAAAGCACACGCTGCCTTTGTTGTGTCTCTTGGCCGTTGGGCTGTTTGGCTGCTGTCACAAGGGGATTTAAGTCATTTTGTTTGTTAATTGAGATCAGACCGGTGGCCCCCATTCATTCAGTGACACATTTAAATGGAAAGCACCGTGTATTTTAATCCGTCAGTCTGCCATGTGTTCTGGCATTGATTTAAAGAGACCCACAGGCCTTAGCATTGTCAAAGAAATCCCACCTTAACAGAAAGCTTCAGCCTATGGGGCAAGTGGAGAGCGCCCCCTACTGCCCAAATCACAGCTAGCCCATTACTTGTATAACTTAGGTAGATTTATTGTAATACAGGTCACAGTTTTGAATTTGGTTTTGATAAATGTACATCAGTAGCCTACAGCTTCACCACTGTTAGGTAAAAAAATACAAAACACATTTACGTAATAAAAAACACATTTACGTAATAAAACAACACATTTACGTAATAAAAAACACATTTAGGTTGTAAAGTTCAGGCTGAGATTCAGGCTGTTTGACGCCACACTTTCCCGCCCACTCATTAGGTGCAGGGCTCTCATTCAGGAGGTGGACAGGATACTCCGCCCATGTACGTCCTCCATCCTGCGCTCCTGGGGCATTCAGGATTCCATACACAATTTGTGGAAAATGTAATACTGCATAGAGTATATTTTTTCCAATGTTTTTGTTTCAGCGGGCCGAGGCTTTGATCTGGGCCTTTCTTTCCTGTCCCCTTGCCTGAAGGTGAACTGCAGCAGATGGCCGTGCAGCGCCGCTCACCTCCAGATGTAGTTACGCCGCCGGCACTCAGCAGGGCAGTAACTGACACTGTCTTATCGCAGCCACTGGATATGGGGGGGTGGATGTTGTTGGGTGGGGGATGCAGTGGGCCCTGGTCCTAACTCTTAGGGCTTTAACCTTCGATGGCGAGCACTTATTTTTTTTATTCACCCTTCATCCCTGCATCTCTGCTGTTCGGTTCTTCAGCCACTTTGAGGGAAGGGAACTGTTATAGCACGATAGAGAAAGGAACTTTGGAGTTTTTGTCTTCAAAGCAACATCCTCATTATACTAAAAGCAGCCCCACCTCCCCACCCGAAAACCACAAAAACGAACGTGTTTCAATTCACCACCAACAACAGTTGAGTTTACTGTACCCATCATATCCCTGGTGGGGGCTCTCGGGGGACATGCTGCGGTAACAGGTGGCTCTGGCGTGAACCCCCAGAATGAGAGATTACCTCGTAAACGGGAACGTCAGATTTCAGAAATTGGTCTTTACAAGTGCCTAACCGCCCACCGCCCACAGGCCTATTAACGCCATTTCTCTGTTTCAATGCTTTTACCAGTAGCATAAACTGATACCTGATTCAGTTCATATTCTGAGTGTGACACACAACATTAGCACTAGAAAATACTGAAGCAAACCTTTTTGTCTTTAAAGCAACATCCTTATTATACTAAAAGCAGCCCCCCCCCCACTCCTAAAACAACAAACATGAACATGTTTCCATTCACCACCAACAACACACAAGTTGAGTTCACTGTACACAAAAGCCCATAGTGCCAAACACCAAAACCACCCTATCACTCCTGTTCCGTGAAAACAAACCCATATTTATCATACACCGCAAACACTACACCGTCCTGTTTCCCTGAACACAGATACGTTACCACACGTCACAGTGCAACACACACTGGAGCTGGAGTAAGTGGAGAGACGGAGAGAGACGCAGAAGAACAGAGAGCTCAATTGTGTCTTCTCTCTGAGGGGTTGTATTATCGACCAGCTTCCTTCATCCTCAGGTTATTCTACCTGAGTGCACATGGTCATGTAATAGGCCCGCCTCGCCCACTTCTAGCAGGATGCGGTTAGTGATTCCTTTCTTCCTACCTTCCTCTGTGTCTCCTCATCACAAAGGCCACAAGTCTGTGGTACTGTGTGTCTCCCTGGTTGCTCTCTTGTTTCGTGATCCTTGTACAACTGTACAAGCTGAGCCGTAACACTTGGTTCTGTCACATTCATTATGAGCGAAAGGACAGGTCAGAGTGACTTCGGCTTTACCGTACACCATTTCATTTTTTGTACATTTTGTTTTTTGCCTTGAGTCCATCTCTGATACCTCATTCTTTACTTTTTTTATCAAAGTCAATGAGAATTTTTTCCTACTACTTTTGTAAGTCGCTCCGAACAAGTAGCTGCTAAATTACTTACAGGGACACATAAAGAAGTTTCTACCTGTATGGGGACCAGAGAAATTATTCCTTATCCTCTGACACTAACTCTAACCCTAACATTAACCTAAATAACATATATGCCTAAATGTAACCTAACCCAAATTCCTAAATCTAATACTAACACTATTCTAAAAATAAACACAACTGTACGTTGTCCTAGGCTGATAAAAGGGATTTTCCTTTAAGGGAGAATCTAAAAAACCTTGTTTGGTTTTGCTATCATTATGGGATGTCTGATCCCCACGTATAAACAAGGAGCACACACACACACTTTGACAGTGAGTGGAATAACCATATAGGCAGGAGTGGATGTGGGTAGTGTTTGCCTGAATGAGGGTGCCAGCCAGGGTATCTTCTCTCTGCAGAAATCAATAGTGCATTACCAACCACACAGCCAGCCAGCTACACAGTGTGCTGACAAACCTACACCCTCCTCAGACCCCCTCCAGTCTGTCAGAGCATCTACACCCCACCAGAATCTGCTCCACCCCTCCGCCTCTCTCATCATCTAACGTGTGATCTACTGCTTGCTTCATCCTGGTTCCTCGCAGGCTTTCAGAGAATGAACTCCCGGCCCCCCCCCATCCTGTCTCTTCACGCTCTTTCCCTCCCAACGTCTTTTGTTAAACGAGGCACGTGGCCGCCTCCTCGCCCCATCATGTCCCTGGTGGGGGCTCTCCGGGGACACGCTGCGGTAACAGGTGGCTCTGGCGTGAGCCCCCAGAATGAGAGATTACCTCGTAAACGGGAACGTCAGATTTAAAAAATTGGTCCTCCCAAGTGCCTAACCGCCCACCGCCCACAGGCCTATTAACGCCATTTCTATGTTTCAATGCTTTTAACAGTAGCATAAACTGATACCTGATTCAATTCATATTCTGAGTGTGACACACAACATTAGCACTAGAAAATACTGAAGCAAACATTTCACCTACTCTTTCAATAATATCCACATGACTTCCTGTCATGTCAGCCACCCAGGCAAATCAAATATTTCCATATTTTGTCTTTATAAACGTCCACTTATGCTGGTGCATATAGCCTATTACATTATATGAACCAGTACAAGATAATAAAATGTTAACAGGAATTCGGGCCAGATGCCAGAACAGCTTCAATTCATCCTGGCATAGATTCTACAAATGTCTGGGACTCTTTTATACTGCTAGTGATGCAACACCATTGTTTTTTATAAGATGTACTATAGTTTTTGCATGTTATGCTTTATTCGATAGAGACAGTGGGGATTTATTGAGGAAAGATGTTTTGCTGAGAGAGAAATGGGCGGGATTTACCTATTACTGCCGGAATACATGTGCGCTGGAGGCAGCAGCGCAGACTGCCAGACCAACCTAGGCCACATTCAACACCATTCCTAATTTTGTTTTTCATTCAACCACGCCGAGCTGCCGATTCTCATTCAACACGGAAGCCTTTAGTCAGTTCATGTACAGGATATTTACGCTTACCAACTATACTTCTGTGAATCTACAGGTGCCCGATCTGCACACAAGGAGTCGCTGGAGAGCGACGTGTCAAAGTAGATGTATCGGCCTATCTAAACCAAATCCATGGCAGTGCGATGCCAATTTGTGTTATCTCATTTTAGAGGTCCAGTAAAAGCCGTAGTCAGTCTCGAACCACTGACTATCATGATGTTGCAACCAGAGTTTGATATCCAGATTGCTATGACACCGCTGTGTTGCAATGCACTGTCTTTACAGCTGCGTCATTCAGGACACCATGTGGCACATTAACGTTGTACCTCTCATTAAACTGAAGTGTTTAATTTAGCATGTACCCATGTCAATTAATTGTAAATTTAAAGGGATTTATGGGCATGGGAAACATTGATATACATTACTGAATTAACTGGAAAATAGTCAAGCTAACATAAATTACAGAAATTTTAACAAAAATCAAATACTGACACAAAAACTGAAAATAAATATTACACACATGGATAATGGCATTTTGAATGTTTTATTATACACTATGTACAACCTATAATAATAACACATTCAAAAAAATATGAGCGAGTGTTTGGCACTATCTTGAAACTTTCTATAGTTTACCCAATTTACTGTAACACTAAGTAAGGAAATATTTATGAAGACAAAGGTATTGCTGCAGCTTTGGTTATTTAAAAAGATATTCTGTGAAGAATCACTGTCAAAATCATAGTTACAGCATGTTGCAAACCCAGTGAGCAGGGGTGCTAATTAGACACACTTTCTCCCAGCATGACTTGTGCCTTCTCATTGTCTCTCCTGTCGTGTCTTTAGAGAGCAGTGAAGCACATCAGAGCTATAGAATGTCTCAGAAGACACCGTTAGTTCAAGATTAGATTATCCTCAAACATTCAAGATAAGTAGACAGTTTGTTACCCTGGTTTCTACTATCATTTCTTTGGATAAAGCAATGAGCCTGATAATTTCACTAGCTTTGGTCTGACAAACAGTTTCATCACAGTGTGGATGAAAACACATCTGCATGTTTCACTAGTCAAAGAATCGGGCAGCAGGGTCATTGGGTACCAAACTGGTACAAATTAAATGCTAAAGTAGTAGCCTAGCAAAATAATGCTTATTATAAGCCTTATAGCTTTATTCCAGAGGAAAATGTTTATGAATTGGCGGCTGTACTGTCAGACAGCAGATGCACAGTGATAAATTAAATATTACTTAGTAGGCATTATCTGGGGAATGAGGGCATTGTAGTGAATAACTCATTGCTATCAGTATATAAGCTTCCAGAACTCAAACAACCCATTTTATATATTAAAATTATTATTCTTATAAAGAGGTCAAATTAACCAGCCCTCAATTTTTTGATGAGCATTTTCATGAAGGAAAACAACCACAAGAGTACCATGTAGAGCTGAGGGATTAGGAAATCATAGTAGTTGAAGCAGGCTCTAGTCATAGCTCAGTTTCTTAAACTATGGGTCGGGGGCCAAACCAGGGCAGGGTTATACTAGAGGATTCCGAGTTATACATATATATGATTTATGTAATTCGAGTACCCTTGAGTAAGTGCATAGCTAAAATTGTCTCATTAACTGCTGACGGTGTATAATGTACATGACTTGATTACAGCAAGAAAGCCAGGTGTGGTAGCGGTAGATAAACAGCATTTTCATCATTAGGAAACATCAACTATACAAATGGACAGAAGAAAGACAGTTATTTTTTCTTTTAAAAATTAACATAAAAGCATTTGATACACAGGCATGCGCTACACCTGCCTCAGACTGTAGGGTGTTCGGTCTGAGTTGGGAAGTAGAAAAAAGGATTTACCCAATGAGAGCAGTGTAGGATAGTGTGTGTGTGTGTGTGTGTGTGTGTGTGTGTGTGTGTGTGTGTGTGTGTGTGTGTGTGTGTGTGTGTGTGTGTGTGTGTGTGTGTGTGTGTGTGTCTGTGTGTGTCTGTGTGTGTCTGTGTGTGTCTGTGGCTCTATGTGGCATTCATGAGCAGCTGGCGTTGGTTAGCCCATTTCCCATTTGCACAGAGTAGGCACTGTGTCACTTTGTAAATGGCAGAATCTGCATCGGTGCCTTTCGGCATCACTGAGCACAATAAACAACACAGACCTGCTAGTTCAGTACCATACCAACCAGCTGGATCATACAATATGGAAGAACACACACACAAAGACAAACAGTGAAGCAAACATGGGTGCTCCCAATCGACCACGTCCGCCGTCCTTCAAATAACATCTGAGGTGAAAATAGCCTGAGGTGACAATATTCAAAAAACAAACAAAGGAAAGAGTAAACACAACAACAGCCGGAATGGAAAATTCCAAGATGACCTTCGCGGAATGTGCTCGATCAGCAGTGGGAATCAGAAACACACAGAAACACAATAATCAAGTCCGATTGGACACACAAGATGATGAAATGCACGCCGCGGGAGCAGAATGCAGAGTGGTATCAAACCACTATCGGTGAGACAGAAAACTGCAGGACAACAAGTGAAAACCATTGATAGGATGCTGTGTTTTTCAACCTAAGGTCAGAGGCACTGCCTTCAGCACAACCCTTCGGTTCACATCCGGCAGATGCCGCTCCGGTACAATCCCCTCCCCAGTCCGGTACAATCCCCTCCCCAGTCCGGTACAATCCCCTCCCCAGTCCGGTACAATCCCCTCCCCAGTCCGGTACAATCCCCTCCCCAGTCCGGTACAATCCCCTCCCCAGTCCGGTACAATCCCCTCCCCAGTCTCCCGGTCTCACTCAAACTCATCATCCTGAGAAAAGAAGAAGACGTACTGGGACAGCTCTGCTCCAAAAAAGAAAGCAAGAAATCCACCAAAAAACACAGTCATGTAATTAAAATGCAAGGCGTTTCTCTTGGCGTTTGGCTGTGAACGATGGTGTTGTCTGGCTACAGAATAATCCTGACAAGAGCTTTATTGATGGGTTGTGGGGGCAGAAAAGCAAAAGGAAAATGTTGAAGTAGGAAAATATAAAGATAACGGCAACAAACATTGAGGCCCTCGCTATCTCCCTTGCTCTGTAGCTCGCTCCTCCCTATCTTTTTCACCCTCTCACTCCCATTCTCACTCCTTCCATCACTCCCTCCCGTCTCTATCTCTACCCTTCTCTCTCTGGCCTCCTTCTATCTCCACCTCTCACTCACCTCTTCCTCCTGGTGTGTGTGTGGCTGATAAAAGCATGGAGACATGTGACTCTGGGTCCCTCCCTATATGCTGTATCTGACATTCTGATAGGAATGCAAGGAGCCAGGTCTGCACCCTATCTTTTAATGTGTGTGTTTACGTGTGGTTGTGTGTGCGTTTGGAGAGTGTGTGTATGTGTGTGTGTGTGTGTGTGCGTTCTGCCGTCCTTGGCAGGGATAGCCAGGGTCACAGGGGAAATAGATTTAGCCTTATCTGTTTTTATGGATTCATGGAGAATATTTCAGTAGCTCTGGGTATTTTTAAACAAAGTACAGTGTTTTTGTGCGATTACGTGTGTGGGGGTGCGTTTGCTTGTGTGTGCGTGCTAAATACGTGCACTTACTCAAGGATGAACGAGGAAGGTTATCGGAAACCATTTCATAAAAAAAAGAAATAAAAATCATCAATGGTCTGCTAATTAATGCATTAATCAAACGGACTGAGTCAAACTCAGTTGAGTGCTGGCAATTATGAAGTATGTTTAGCAGACATTAAGCCCTTGGATTGATGGATTACGGCATCCATATTAGGAGTTTCTCATGTTTCCTTAGTCACCACCAGCCGGCTTCAAAGGTACGATATATTTAATGTATACACGGATTAATGTCATGCAGGTTCCAGAGCCTGTCAGAATTAGTGAGACAACTTTAACTCATTCCGCTTTCTTCCTTCCAGTGTTTAGCTTTTTCAAGCTTCTGTTTTCATACAATGACAATTGTGGGTGATTGGGTGGCAGTTTGTAAACCGGAGAGGTATAACAGGGTCAATTTAATTCCAGCTATCATCTTTGGCATCTATAGGTCACAGCACTCATACAGACCCCAACACCACCCTCTCCCTCTCTCACACATTGAACTGTGACCTGCTCTCAGATTTCAAACAGAGCAGGGAGAGCTAGTTTAGTTCCGTGCTGATCTACCGAGAAAAGCAATTGAGCCCTGTGACCCTTAAAGCATCCAGGAGTCCCTACACATCCAAAGCCTGGTGGCAGTGGTGGGGGTAGGGGCCAAGTCCCTGCCTGCCCCGCATGGTCCTGCCCTAGACGCACATGAGACTGTGGACATAGGATACATTCCTATTTCTGTGGCTGCAACTCTAGAGACGGGATGGTAAAAATATATTTTTTCCCAGAGAATTCTGCAAGTTCCCCCCGCCCCCAGAGACTGAGATGCTGCTAGAAATCTGAGGAATTCACTGATGGCTTGGCGGTTCTGTCTGGCTTCAGTCCAGGTCAGGGAAGATAAAATGGAGATGAGCAAAGACAACAGGGGAATGTTTTGTCCAGACATGGGTCAGGAAAGAAATGAGAGCAGGATGGGATCTGGGGATGTGTCAGGACATGTAAGGATTCAAAGAGGTTTTCAGAATCCGAATGCCCTGTGCTTTGACCTGAATGTTAGATTTGGAAACTTCTTGCATTTCTTCCTGATGCTGACCTTGAGTCATTACCATTTTACTGACGGCCAGTGGAAAAGTAAAGGGTTTATTAAATCATCACCGCCGGTTTGCCTCTGTTACTTGCAAAATACTGGTACATTTCCGGAAGTAAGCAACAAATCCTGAATTCTCCAACCAGGATTTCTGAAAAACAAACAAAGCATAACATCAAGTATAGTTGAGTGACTTCAATGTTGCAACATTAGCATCAACGAATGAGGATAACGGATATAACGGATGAGGATAAACAGTCAGGCGAGTTGTTGTTCCCGGAAGTGCTGCTGAGGTCACAGCTGAAGCTGGAGAGCCAGGTCTGTACCCAGGACACAAACCGTGTCTCATACTTATGACAGCAGCTAGCGCCAGACAGAGGGCAGGGCCACAGTCCGATACATTCCCAGAGGAGACTCTAGTATATTAATTGCTGTACCTGCCAATGAGAGAGTGAGGATAAAGGAAGAGAGAGAGAAGGGTGGTCACTCCTCGGAAGGTCAGCCGGACATGAACCGGTGTGAGGGTGTTTTAAGGATTCTCTAGGTTGCCATTACAGGCTCATAACAGTGTCAGTGTGATTAATGGCAACTAGAGACAGGGCACTCAGTCCTTGATTCATTCAACTACATTACCCAACATCCACCTTCTTTGCCCTTCCATTGACTCAAGCAATCTACTCTGCATCTAAGTACTTAGCGACAGGATTACCTCTGCATCCAATACTTTGACCAAATTATCATCATTAGAGGATTAGGACAGTTTAGAAAGGCTTACACAGGTCAAATAAGAAGACAATTTACTTTTGTTGACAAAACGCTGTACAATTAACAGGAATTCAATGTAAATTTCGAATATCTGTTCCTCCGAACTTGAAATGTGATATTTTTTTCCATTATTGAGCTTATTTGTGGTGAATTGATACATTAGTATTGTTTTTATATTAAAGAAATATAGAAATATGTTTATTAAAAATAGCATTGCAGCTGAAGGTAAATGGCTACCCCTGAGTTAGATGATACCCTGTGATTCCATGCCCAACCTGCTAGGATCTACACATCCATCAATCAGTTTTCCTTTACACTTTTCTGGTTCTCTCTCTCTGTGAAATTGCTTTGTCCTTGACACTATTCGTCTTCTCCATTTCTCTCCCTGTCTTGCTCGTCCTGCACCTTTCCCCTCCATTGAGGTGGACGGACAGAAAGCCATGAAGTCAAATCTTCATAAGTTGTTTTGTCTCGTTGACACCCCAGTCATTGGTCAAGCTGCAGCCCTACGGAGATTAGAGAATTGCCGCCACCGAATGACAGCGTCGCCGTCTGTCCACCCATCAGAGTTTTAAACAATGATGTTTCAGAAGCTTTTTAAACTACGATAGATACCGATAGCTTTCAGCAACATTTTCCGAATCCGCTCGAGCAGACGTCGAGACGTGACGTAATTACAGGGTGTAAACTTGCGTGTCTGTCTCAAATTCCACACGGGCTCCGGAGGTTGCGCTAGAGAGATCCCACCTGGGGCTTTGCTGATAGCCTACTGTAGGAGAAATGTGTATTGAGGGGTAATTCTTCACTGTACGTCGCTGGGCTGGTTCCTGAGCGCACGCAGCTCAAAATGTCTTGAATAACACACCCACAAATGCACGATTGCTGTCTGGAGACATGACAGTGTAAAGCAGGGTTGCCAGGTTTAAACATAAATTTCTAGCCCAATGACTACTCAAAAACCGCCCAAAATGCCTTAAAACTAGCCCAATTTGTTTACGTTGCCACAGAGTAAAAAAATCCAATACTTTTTTCCACAATGTACATATAAATGTGATTTTTTTTACCCTATTCTCTTAATTTCATATACTGTCATTGACTACTCTCCCTCTCTTTCATACACACC
>JACXGM010020781.1:0-17618 GCA_016801145.1 Umbra pygmaea | reverse complement strand
CAGACGACAGAGGAGATGCTGAACATAACAGTAAAGAACAACAGACGACAGAGGAGATGCTGAACATAACAGTAAAGAACAACAGACGACAGAGGAGATGCTGAACATAACAGTAAAGAACAACAGACGACAGAGGAGATGCTGAACATAACAGTAAAGAACAACAGACGACAGAGGAGATGCTGAACATAACAGTAAAAAAACAACAGAGGAGACAGATGCTGAATGTAGGTAACCGTAAAGAACGACAGAGAGAGAAGACGCTGAACGTAACAGTAAAACACGACAGAGGAGACATAAGACACAGTAGCAACATGAGAAACAACCCGAGAGAGAAAACATTAAAAATATTTGACTTCATACAGGTAAAGACAGAAAGATTGCGGCAGTAAGGGGGACAGACATGCTGGCAGAGAGGCAGAGAGCGAGAATGATAGTCAGTCAGAACAGTGTGTTCACAGCTATCATTCAAATAGCAGGAGGCCCATATGGTGATGGCTAATGGACTAAATCCAGAAGAGAAGGATGTCTGTGTGTGATTAATGAGTGGGGCTGGGTCAGAGTGACAGAACTGGAAACTCTCCTGAGAAGACACCTCCACTGGGACAAGACACAAACACATACCGGGCTGGTCTATGCTAATGTAGGACAAGCCGTCCCACCAAATGCAGCTCAAAAGCTGTCCTGAAAGCAGCTCAAAAATTGCTCTCAGTCAGAACACTTTGATCAAATCGCGGGATCTACACCGAGTTCCAAATTATTATGCAAATTGGAATTAAGTGTCATAAACACTAAATATTTTGTTTTTCAAACTCATGGATGGTATTGTGTCTCCGGGCTCTTTGGATCACTCAAATTAATCTCAGACCCCTGTGATAATTAAAGGAACACTACTTAAGAAGGATGTTCCACATTATTAGGCAGGCCACAGGTTTCAAGCAATATGGGAAAGAAAAATGATCTCTCTCCTGCAGAAAAACATAAATGAAAACATTAGATATTTCACGAAAACTTAAGTGTGATCGTCATACTGTAAAGAGATTTGTGGCTGATTCAGAACACAGACAGGTTCGTGCAGATAAAGGCATAATGAGGAAGGTTACTGCCAGACAAATTCATCAGATTAAGAGAGCAGCTGCTAAAATGCCATTACAAAGCAGCAAACAGGTATCTGGTGACTTGAAAATTATACTGACTGTCATTTGCATTGACTATTTAGGAAAATCTGTGTAAAATGACATTTGAATCATAATTTGTAATGCGGTGTACAGGTTTTCCTCCTAAAAAACTGGGTGAATAACAAGACCACTGGAACAATCTGCTCTGGGCAATTCAAAAGGTGGAGTTGCTTGGCGACAAACTGGGAGGCCATCTGGGAGGCCATCGCTAAACAAAAAGTCAAGGCAAATTTAAAATACACATATGTATATATATTTACCACAAGGTCATGGAATCCAAAGGCAAATCCCAAATGGTTTCCATTTTCTTAACACCCTTGTGTCCTTTCTCTGCCAATTTTGTCCCAACTGTATATATGGCCCTGTCTCATCAGAAAACAAGAGATTTGGTAGAGCTGAAGGTTGAGGCAAGTCGACATGTGAAAGCAAGCACATTTATCGGACTGCCTTATTTTTATGTATTTATTTAGCTTACCGTAAATCTCAGCGTGATTTGAATCTCTTAATCCTCTTCTTCTATTTAACTTGGCAAGTTGACAAATAACAACTTCTAATTTACAGCAAACAAACTCAGAGGAATGTAACAGGGGAAGGAGGAGAAACTATGGTTACCAGCCTTTTTCATTAGAACCAGGGTCCTTAGGGACACCAGTCAGATGCCTTTACCGCTAAACCATCTGCCGTCACAAGCTTTTCAAATCACTCGAAAACAATCAAAATACCTGCTATTATTGTTTTCCTGATCCCTGGGCGATACTGATTGATTTAGTTTGACCATTGGGTTTCCCAGAAAACTGTAACACTGTCAATGCTCAAACCTAGACTGCGGTGGTAAGCACTGATGCTACATAGACTGGTGCCACTTGAGAAACCAAAGCTGAGTTGGCCATACATGCAAGAAATCTTTTAAAGTACACAATTCAAGCAGTTCTGTAATGAAATAAAATGATATAAGAAATAGATACATAGATATGTTGAATGCTTTTACGTACTTTTCTTACTACATTTCTATCAACACCAGCATTTTAAAATTGGGGTAATTTCTTGTGTTGTTAAATTAATTATTTAAGTGTCAAATTAAATTTACCTTAACCTTTCAAACCTGTCCTTACAGCACAATACATGCCTCTAAGTTAGCAGTGTTCTGTTAGCCAGTACTACATTACATTAGCTCAGCCATAGCCGCATGCTAATGTCCAGGCTAACCCGGTACCCTGAGGGCTGTTCCACGCTGTCACGTGGTGTAACATTGTTGACATGAGCGCTGCATTAGAAAGGGCACTATTTAACACGTTCTGAGGTGGCAAGGTGCACAGTGTTGGCTGTGGTGTGAAGGACATTAGTGAGAAGCGTTGAGGAGAAAAGCAAGGCAATGTGCCAATGATACTCTAATTAGCCTTTCAGGATGTCTTTGGTGTTAGGATAAAGCTAGTGTACCTTTAGTGCACCTAGGCTGGTAATTGTGTAGTGTCCAAATTTTAACATTACACAGACACATTAAGCACTGATATGATTCAAGTTAACATCATTAGCTGGCTATCAGTCAGATCACACTAGCTAATTCAACGACTTAATCATTCTCTCCACCTAGCTTTATTTTCTGTCCTCAGGGGAACATGTACAGGTGAACCACACAATAGACAAATGCTGACAATTTACCATAAACCATTCATTTACAAAACCCACTGTTAGAAAAACTCAATTTGCCCCTGAAAGTATTGATGTCAGCTGCATCCACATGAGGCCTGAATGTTCACATGTTCCGCCCAATGATTTTCACTTTGTGGGTATCCAGGTCAAAGTTGTGGTCTGCAGAGCGGCTGGTGGGAGATTGGGCGTAACTCATGCCCTTCAAGCTGAGAGGCAAAAACCACATAGAGATTCTTGACCTAAGTACAAAATGTTAAGGAAATGTTTTCTTTTAACAAAGGTGTCTGACCGTCTCAGGCGACAGCTGTTGCCCAGTTACACTACTTGTGTCCTTACATCCATGGATCGATGTGACTTCCTGGTAAGAAAATGCAAAAGGGCTCTGGTGCAGATGCCTAGGAGGAAGGCTTGCCGTAAATATTACGTTTGAATGCACTTGGATTGAAGACATTTGAGGAGGAAAAATGCAGGTAGAAAACATTGTGCAGTAAGAATGCAATGTGGTGACCGTAAAAACAACACACATTCAAAAACTAGCTATATACACTCTTCAGCCAATTCCTTAGGAACACATTGCTATTACTGGGTTGGACCCTATTTTGCTATCAGAACTGCCTTAATTCTTAATGGCATATTTTCAACAAGGTGTTGGAAACATTCCTCAGAGTTGGCGGTCCATATTGACATAATTGCATCCTGCAGTTGTTGCAGATTGGCTGCACATCTATGATGCAAATCTCCTGTTCCACCACATCCCAAAGGTGCTAGATTGGATTGAGATCTGGTGACTGTGGAGGATACTTGAGTACATTGACCTGGCGTGTTATCCTGCTGGAATTAGCCATTAAAAGATGGGTACACTGTGGTCATTAAGGAATAGACATGGTCAGCAACAATACTCAGGTAGACTGTAGCATTTAAACAATGCTCAATTGGTACTAAGGGGCCCAAAGGGTGCCTAGAAAATATCCCCCACACCATTACACCACCACCACAACCAGTCTGAAGCATTGACACAAGGCAGGATTGATCCATGCTTTCATGTTGTTTACTCCAAATTCTGACCCTACCATCTGAATGTCGCAGCAGAAATTGAGACTCATCAGACCAGACAATGTTTTTGCAATCTTTTATTGTCCAATTTGCTGCACCATTCTCTATAAACCCCTAGAGATGGTCTGATGCTTGGTTTGAACTTCAGCAGACTGTGTTGACCAAGTGTACATGCCTAAATCCATTAATGTGCTGCCACATGTTTGGCTGATTATTTGCCTTAAACGAGCAGTTGAACAGGGAATATGTGTACCTAATCAAGTGGCTGTGTGTGTAAGTGAAAACATTCTAAGCCATTGTGGCCACATAGGTGTTTCTTATTTTCTCATTTAAATGCCCTACACTCCAGAGCAAAAGAAGGTTGTATAAGTTCGAGAGAAATGGTAGCCATGTGTGATTGGGTAACCAACTGGAGGTAGGAAGGGACTTAGAGACATGCCCACGGAAAGTACCGGAAGAAAGACTTTGTCTCTCTCTCTCTCTTATGTGTGGCAGTGAACACTAACTAAATTTGGAGCTTTACTAATCACCTATAGCTTGAGCATCCTGGTTACATAATGTATCAGCAAAGTACACAAAGATAGAACAAGGCCATTATGGCTGCACTTTAAAATTGCCTGTGTGTTTCAAGTCAACAAGTGCTTGCTAATGCACGCAGGGTGATCTACATGCTCACTTAGAAACAACATAATTAATGTGAAACATGAATCCCACTCTACATGCCCTGATAATTAATTAATTGTTTGCATTTACCATAGTTGATGCTCGACCTGAGTATAGGGACTTTCCCTAGAGCAACTTAGAGTTAAGTGCCTTGCTCAAAACACAATGGCATTTGTAGAACCTGCAACCATCCCACTTATAAGTCTCCCTAACCAGTGAGCCATCTGACGCCCCATAGTAGCAAGGTCCATACCATGGGAGTCAGCCAACTGTAATGTTAATGCAGAGGTCACTGGGTGATGAACGATAGGGGAACGTGACAAATCTAGACACTATCCACACTGATGACATCAGTTACCACACACTAAAACACCCACAAACAAAACAAATCATACAGTCATCTTTAAGTGTGCACTGACTCAAAGGGGAAAATGCAGAATGCCCAGGTTGTCTGCATCAAGTCATTCACAAAGTTGTTCTTAAAACATTCCACATTCAAAGTCGCTGGTCTGACCATTGTGGGCATCTATGTGGCGTAGAACCAAGTCCCTCAATGTGCTCACAAGACTGAAAACCAATGATTGCAACCACAGGTCATTATCATATTTCTCTGTCTCCGTTTGAGCAAAGTGGTGGTATTGTTCAGTGGATAACTGTTAACTTCCAACTGAACCAAATGTGGCTTTCTTTCTGAAGAATGACATCACTTTATTTTGGTAGCAGGTGCAAGCCCTCTCCAGAAGGCGAGTTTGGGCATGTTGACCATGTGTTTGTATTGGCTTTGGCTGCAATCCTCTACCAGCGCTTCCTGTCTGAGTGTATAAGATCACACAGCTCTGGAATCATTAGACACACACATACTCTTTCAGTTTTACCCTGTGGCAACATGCTGTAACATTCTAAAAGACGTGATGACTTACGAGGGCGTGCGCGTGTGTATATCACTCAGCTGCACGGTGTAAATGGACCATGTGATGTTTCAAGACATGTTGAGTAGTTAGCGCACTGACTGGCAGTGTATAGCATGTGCTAGAAAATTACTTCAACCTCATCTCTGTATTTCCTCCCATTAGGAATACTGCATTCTTATACAGTACTGTACCACTGTATTTCCTCCCATTAGGAATACTGCATTCATATGCCTCTGCATTTCCTCCTCTCTAAAACAGAATATTGTTTTCTTTTTCCTTATGTATTAAGTGTAGACATGACACTAAGTTGCTCTGTATCAGAGCGTCTGCTAAAATGAATCCAGTGTAAAATGTGAAAATGACAATGCTGGGAGGTCTCTAAACTGGCCACATCTTCAGATTGAGGGCTCAGCTGTTAGCTCGGCTGAATCACTCAGATTCCATAATCTGTGGCATCCTCAGCTGTGGAGAGGCTAAACATCACAGCGATAACAAAGAAGGTCCAGCATAAGACATGCAGTGCTACCTACAGCTGCTGAACAACATCCATCCTCACCTACGTCACCGCTTCATTTTATACCCATGTCTGCGTGCAATTCCTTTTGCAGTTCGTAGAAAAGACCATTTGCTGCTATTTCACCTCCATTAATTTCCTGACTGATTTCAGAGTGAGGAGGCAGGCAGTGTGCGGCCCAGAGCAAAGGGGGAAATTATGATTCAGTAATTTTCTTTTGAATTGTTTGATATTTGCTGGCTGCCATCTGTCAGCCAGAGAAGCCAGTGAACAATGTCTGAGGAAGTAGGCTAACATTCTGCACAAGTGACCATTCACACAGCATTAAAGGTTTATTCTGATCTTCAACTCCCCCTCTTTAGTTCTCACCCTTCCTCCAACCTGACCTTCTTTCTGACAGTAGGTTCACAATTTCTTCCTATAGGAGTAAAGAAGTACAGTGGATTCTCTCTGCTCCCCTGAAAATAGGACACGGAAAGACTGGGAAGATCCATTCTCCACAGGAGAAGATATTAATGACCACACAAAGGAGGAATTCACAACAGAGAAGCCTCATAGAAAATATCACCTTAATTCTAACCTTAAAGTCAATAACCTAACGCATAAACCTAACCCCCAGATGCCTACAACTAACACTATCTCCAGTGTGTTGACACAGTTAAGTCGTGACATCTGAACGGCTTAATGAGGAAATGACACACTCCCACCAAACACTTGGCTCCAAGTCCACCAAACAACACCATTCTGAAAGAGTGATGAAGTCTGTGGCAAACAAATGAGCACAAGACATCAGAAACACTTATCGTCAATCAGCCACACACCCAGGGAAGAGACAGCGGAGGACGGCCCTGCCCTTCAAGTGGAAAGGCGGTGACTCACCAGTCTGTGAGTAATGAACGGATGTAGCTTTTGCACGAGCCAGTAAGAAGTAGGAACGCCTCAAAGCAACGGCCTGTTAGGCCAGCTTGTTGGACATCTCAAAGAACGCATGGTGGACCATCGCATTCTTAGTTCTTTGCAATATAGTGAGCCTCGACACGGCTTATGCCAGATGTGAAACAAGGAACAAACGGTGGGTCTTGAGCACATGGGGAAGCCAGTCCGGCTCCATATTCAATAGACTCCCTGGTTTCTCACACATGGACCTGGTTAATGGCTAATCTTGCTGCGGTATTAGATCACATGCTAATGGGGGCTAGCACTTTCATGTGGTGAGTGCTAGCGGTTGTGTCACAGGGGTAGTCACTGGTGCTTTATGAGAGCGCTGCAATAAACTGAAGGACTTCTCAATGACTATCGGATACAGCCTGGCCACAGCTAACAAAATGCACACCATCTGTTAAATAAATGTAGTTTGAAAGACTCAAATATTTCACACTTGCAGAGTATTTAAGATCAGTGTCAGGCCTCTGCTTTAAATCAGCACAAAACTCTAGACTCATTACCCATCATATGTATTTACATCAATCACTATTAATACCAATCAATATGCCAGTATATAATGCATGTGATTTATGTCCATCGCTTCAAAGTGCTGGCATTCCTTTTTCAATGAGTGAAATCGTATGACTAAACTATTTATTACCTCATAATGAAGATGTACACACAAAGAAATTGGTTTAGGCTTTTTTTGCCTCTAAAATGCTATCAAGTCAGCATGGACCACAACACCTACAGATTGTTTCAAGCACCATAAGAATTAAAGATACATTCACCCGATATAAGGCGTCTAGGGTCTAAAGCCTATGTACATCAGTGCTGTACATCGATACTCTGTTTCCTGCTCTGAGGTGTCTAGGTTCATACTTCCTTGGTCTAATGTGTCTAGAGGTTGAGCCCACCTTGCAACCTCATTAGACGTCACTGTACAGCTCTGGTTTGATTGACAGTTCTGCTGACCATACTTCGCTACGTAAAGAAATGGTTACCAAAGTGGTGAAAAACACAAGTCGGGTTTCAAGCCAACTGTGGAAAGACAATGATTCTACCTATATCGTGCATATAATATAAACAATACACTACACATCCAGACCAAAATGGGGGGCTAAAATAAAAGATTTGCAATCACGAAAGTCAAGGACGGTAGCTTTAAGCTTGTCCAAGAGGCAAGCCTACGCAATCCTAGATACTGTAGAAGATCTTCATTCACCAGCCATTTTGGTTCTTTAAGCGAAAGATTAAGTGTGCCAGCTCAGCCGCTGTCTGTGCCCTTCCTCTCTATCTCACTTGCTTATGTTTTATAACTGCTCTTAGAGATGAGACAATTTTAGTGTGTAAACTTGCAGGTCTCTCTTGAATTTTACATGATCTCCGGAGGTAGCACACAAGAGGATTTTGAAAGAAATTCTTCAAGTATAGGTCAAGGGCTAATTTGAGCGAAGAGATTACGTGCGCAACTCAAGACATCTTGTAGGACATTCCACGACACACTCACAAACGTGCAATTGCCTTCTCGAGACATGACATTGTAAATTCAAACAGTTTAGAAATTATTTTGCCTCATTTTGAGCATTTCTCGAGCAGTCTCAAATGTAGCTGAAAGCTATTGGAATGTAAACGGGAACGTAGCCACCACTCTTTGCTGGTCTCGAATAATTAGCATCCTAAAATCATTATTGAGAGCGTGTTCTTCTGTGGAAAGCATGATAATGGCTCTGAGCTGTCACATCTACAGTATTCAGACTGGTTTACAAAGTCCCTCTAAATTACAGTGGGGCAAAAAAGTAGTCAGCCACCAATTGTGCAGGTTCTCCAGCTTAAAAAGATGAGAGAGGCCTGTGATGTTCATCATAGGTACACTTCAACTATGAGAGACAAAATGAGAAAGAAAAATCCAGAAAATCACATTGTAGGATTTTTAATGAATTATTTGGTAAATTATGGTGGAAAAAAAGTATTTGGTCAAAAACAAAAGTTAATCTCAATACTTCGTTATATACCCTTTAATGGCAATGACAAAGGTCAAACGTTGTCTGTAAGTCTTCAACAAGGATTTCACACACTGCTGGTAATTTGGCCCATTCCTCTATGCAGATCTCCTCTAGAGCATTGATATTTTGGGGCTGTTGCTGGGCAACACAGACTTTCAATTCCCTCCAAAGATTTTATATGGGGTTGAGATCTGGTGATGGCTAGGCCACTCCAGGACCTTGACATGCTTCTTACAAGCATGTGTTTGGGATCATTGTCATGCTGAAAGACCCAGCCACGTTTCATCTTCAATGCCCTTGCTGATGGAAGGAGGTTTTCACTCAAAATGTCACGATACATGGCCCCATTCATTCTTGCCTTTACACGGATCAGTCGTCCTGGTCCCTTTGCAGAAAAACAGGCCCAAAGTATGATGTTTCCACCCCCATGCTTTGATTCTTTGGATGCAACTCAGCATTCTTTCTCCTCCAAACATGACGAGTTGAGTTTTTACCAAAAATTTACATTTTGGTTTCATCTGACCATATGACATTCTCCCAATCCTCTTCTGGATCATCCAAATGCTCTCAAGCAAACCTAAGGCGGGCCTGGACATGTACTGGCTTAAGCAGGGGGACACGTCTGGCAGGATTTGAGTCCCTGGCGGTGTAGTGTGTTACTGATAATAGCCTTTGTTACTTTGGTCCCAGCTCTCTGCAGGTCATTCAGTAGGTCCCCCCGTGTGGTTCTGGGATTTTTGCTCACCGTTCTTGAGGGGTCTCATTTTGACCCCAGGGGTGAGAATACTTTTTTGCCCCACTGTAGGTTTGTGTGAAATGCCGTCTGATTAGGTACAATTGCCAATGGAACCTCATTCCCTACTTAGTGGACTACATGTATAATATATAGTCCAATAAGCTTGATTAAGAGTAATGAACTATTTAATATGGGACAACAAACAAGCATTTTGCTGGTAGCGGTCATCATTATAGTTATGCAAGAGACATTGTTTTTAAATTAAAAGTCAAGTTTGAAATTACATTTATTTGCTATTCTGGGTAGGGCTGTAACGATATGCGTATCGCGATCCAATATGCACTCCAGAGCCTGTTTGCTTGGCAACAGTATATAATGCCCGCAACACGAACTTGGATATTTCAATTCAAATTAATAGTGCTCGTCATTCATTATAATAATCATCGTTTGTTCATTTCAGGGATAGGTAGTGGGTCCATGTTCATGTGTTGCTACAATAAGTCTATTTTGGGTAATAACTCTACTGAATGATTTTCAAATGTACTCATGTTTTTTTACATGAGACACTGACAATATATTCAATCAATATGTGTGTACAACTTATTTGTAAATGTTTTTAATAATCAGTTATTAACAACATGTTAAATGTGCAGTTTTTGCTGCTATCACATACTCCTATTATTTCTTTACACACAATACAATTGAATTTGGTTACTTTACAATGTAAAGCTTTGCAATGAATTCACAATGTTTATGGCAATGAATTAACACTAGCGCTGTTAGTTTGAAATGAAACATCTGAGTTCATGTTGCAGGCATTATAATACTATTGCCAGGCAGACGGGCTCTGGAGTGCATATTGGATCACGATACACATATCGTTACAGCCCTAATTCTGGGTCACTGGTAATGGGAGAGAACTGATGTAATTGTATTAATATAAACAGGAATTTCTTTTTTTATTAATATTATTTTGTTACTACTGTTCTCTTTTGTTCAATTGCTATTCGGTGTCCTTGGGTTTCTTGAAAGATGCTTTTAAATCAAATACTATTAATGGGGAGAATAGTTCAAAATCAAGAATGCATAGAGGAAAATTAGGAAAAGGATAAAAAGGATGAATAGATTTCCAGTGTAGCTTAGCATGCTGTTTACAATGCAGGGGTTGTAAGTCTGTTTACGTGTCCGCTACAATACTTATATTTGAAATGTAAGTCATATTTGTTATGTAATGTAGATTATAACCAGTGTGCAGAAATTAAATAATTTATTTCAATACAGTAGTCAACATAATCTTGGCCCTAGTCAGCCAGAGTGAGGGTGGACATCGTATTCAAAGGAAGTGACCTAGTTAAGTCATTGTTTGTTGGTTTAGGCTCATAAAATACCAAGAGGCGTGACTCAAAATGCAGAGTTATTTCTAACATTTGATCAATTATACAAATACTTCAATTATATCAAGTATAGGTGACCAGCCACTTAATATTAGAAAAGAGAAGCTAATCAGGTACACTAAATGCAATCTTCATTCAACTACTTAGCTGGCATCTGTAGCAAATGTTTAATCACATTCAACAACTTCAACTGAAGAAGTAGCTGTCTTTTCCTGCCACTGCATCACAACAGATGGTCTGCACACTTAGCTGTTCTGCGCACTTAGCTGGTCTGCACACTTAGCTGGTCTGCGCTGTTCCACATGAACATTACAATGTAGCAATTGGTTCATGGTTTACAAAACATGTGGGCAAAATGTTGAGGGAGATGATTGGTTGAACGACTGAGACATCTAAGCCAATGCCTACAGTGCTAAGAATTTTTCTTCTTGGCTAATGAAGGCCAAGTGGGACTGAATGTTTCAACAGACCTTCAATGCATTTGGCCGGAAATGTCTGGGAACCAGATTCTAGTTGAAAGGATTCAAACAATTTAAAGGTCATGAATATCTAGATGTTTATGGATTCAGGAAACACCTCCCCCTCCATACCAAAGGCTGGCCATGACAAATGACACAGCAGTACCTCCATAGATCCTTTGCCTTGGTTGTCTTGGTAGGCCTGCAATCTGGAGGCCATGCACTGTCAAACGTTTTTCATGGCTGAGACAAACACCAGGATTTTAAATCTGCAATAGTAACCAAGGCTTTTTGGGTGAGAAACTAGCTGGTATTTTTAGCGCTTTGTCATTAAAGGTCTGCTTAAAAGCAGCAGTAAAAGGGGTAGCCTTCCCTAATCTTCCTTAACAATGTCCTGTCTATTCTGTGGACCAGAAAAAACACTATTATAATATTCATATTGAACCAGGCTTCTCTGAAACCTACACACAAACATTACCGTAGCTGGGTAATGAATTTGTGGAATATACTGTACATTATATACATTTAAGGCTGAATTGAGTCCTAATTAATAAGGTGCCAGTCCCTAACTGCATATCAGTAGAGACCCTGGCAGCCGATTAGTGTACAAGTGCTTCAACACGGAACATCATCCTGTTAGCTAAAAGAGAATCAATCATCGAGGGGCTATGGACGTTCTATGAAAAATACTGAACGTTTACATTTAATATTTAAGTGGTTTCGCCCTTATCCAGAGTGCATACATCTGAATCCTGACACCCTTTGTGAATGGAGACAACCACCCATTGTGAGGGAAGTGGTTTACTAACCGAGATTCATGGTGGCTGCTAGCAGTCTTCAGTCTGCTGATGTTTGAAAGGAATTTCATAGAGTCCTACACTGTCAATTGTTTTTGTAGAGTTAAAACTAGTGTTCGAAAGATTGGGAAGTTTAGGGGGAAAGGCTAGATCAGAACACATCATGTGCTCCAACATCAGCAGCTTCATACCACTAGACCACCTGTCACCTGCAGAGTTAGTTACCTACTGTTGATATTAAACCAGGTGCTTATAACTCTGAATGCTTATTGAAAGATTTACAAACCGTGTATTGCATCTTTGTACACAAAATGTATTTTCACTGTTCTAACTCCAGTAGATTTGTTGAGGTGCACCTTGATACAGCCCTGCCCCTTTTTCACCACTTTAGTGTATCTACATCTGCACTATTCAGATATTGATTATATGTAATTTGCACAATATTATTGACACAGTTGTGCTCAAATGTTACCCATGCCTTGCCACTTTAAATTCCAACTGATCTACCTCTCAAATGCAGACCTAATTTGCACAAACTGTACATACACAACCTAACGTATACTCTGAGTACATGCACTCTGTATTTTTCTTTTTGTTTACTTCATGTGTAACTTTCCGTCTTGCACCATTGCGTTTAATCTTGGCCAGGTCGCCATTGCAAATGAGAATATACTTTCAAATTGCCCACCTGCTTAAATTAAGGTAAAATAAAAAATAAAATAAAAAGTGGGGTATTTTTATGGCCAATTGACACTATGTGAGTGAGAGGGTATGTGAGTGTGCATGTATCTTTGTGCACTTGTGACGCAGTGTGACTTGCGAATCTCGCACGCACCCCACCCATCAGTTAGCATGTGGTTTATAGTGTTAGGGTTTACTCACTGGTTCAAATCAAAACTCAAGCTGCATGATGTGTGCGTGTGTGTGTTTGAAACGTGTGACTGACGGAGCAGATTTAATTACCCGGTGAACCGTTTCGCATGGCCAAATCCCTCTGGGGAAAAGAATCCTTCACCACATTCAAGTGTTAATCCTGGGAGATCAGCTGGTCGACACAGTCTCTTTCTAGTGTGTACTGATGTGTCCGTGTGTTAACGTATGACAGCGCCATCAAAAAACACGCAAGTGAGAGACTGCTGTACTGTAGGGCGATGAAAATGCTGAGCGGGCGTTTTTCTGCCTGGAACATTAAGTGCTTCTGACACAGCATACTGTACGTATAGAGAAACACACAGACGAAAAAGCAAACACACACACACACAGTCCGGCCTAAATATGAAAGACGCACACACAGGTGTAACAATGTTTCAAATCAGTGTGATACACAATCGCATTATGAACCCTGCTGACATTACGATAACTGGACTGACGACAGTGTTTCCGTGCAGGCATAGTCTGAAGTGTGCGTGTAGTATGTGTACAGTGAGCGTGTGTGCAATGAGTGTGCATTCAGAAATCTGACTGGCATTGGGCCTTCTATAAAATGATTGTGTTAAATTAAAAATAACATAAAACACACGTTGATATTTATTTAATTAATTGTTAGTGGCCATTTCAGTTCAAGCTGCTACTTTGTAATCCATTTTCATGAGATTTGCTTAGTGATGCCAACAAACAAATGTGCAAACACAAAACAATACACTTTATCACAAAGAGCATGGAAAACTAGAAAATCTGCTGTTTACAAGTCCACATATCCAATCCCACTGGAAGATTCTGCATCCGATTGTGCGACTGTATTGAACTACAGTATGGTGTGTCCTGTGGCCTACTGTACATAGCAACTTGTTTTATAGTGTAACATTGTATCCAGAGAGAAACAGCTCAAAACCCTACACAAATTTGTGTGTGGAGTTGACTATGATGTGCTTATTTTTCAAAGCCTCAGAAGACCTTGACGCTGCAATACAGAGCTTGGACCACCTCAGGGCCCCGAGTTCCCCTGAAGACGTTCTAATCAGGTGTGCTTGTCTGGATCTACAATAAAAATGTGTATTGTCCGAAATATTGGGAGGAAGACCGAGGCTGAGCAACGCAGGGCTAATGACAGCTGCCAATACCATACCGGGAAATAGAAAGTCAGAACATTCTTTAGTAGACACAGTGGTTGAAGAGTCTGAATATTAACTTTTCATTTTCTGTGAATTTTCACTGATGTCTTAACTGTTGGCATTGAGATTTTATGTGTATTCTTTACATGTGAATGTGTTTTTCATTTGGTTCTTTTAAACCTACATTCCAGTTCATTACTTTTCCCCATTCGTCCAGTGCATCGAGCCACAGCCTCATTGCCTTTTAGTGTTTGTTTGATTCAATGCAATCATTTCCTATTTCAGCAGGTCTGGTTTGGCTCCACACAGATTCCTGGAATATATCCATGTTACCAGATCTGGGTCACAACTGGCAATCTGCTCCCTACATAGTGGGCTAGCTCAGACAAAATGTTTGCTAAACTTGGAATAGTGCAGTACATCCTGAAAAAGACAATTTTGGAGTCTGGCAATTGTTTCCTACAACCACGCCTTAAATTCAGTTCTCTAAATTATTTTCCTTCGAAATCTTGTGACGACATACTCTGACAATTGGCAAGGTACTCTAAAGTCATTCCTCTCATTTAAATTCCTAAATATCATATACTGTACATAGGGCTGCACATTAATGCTTTTAAATGGTGTATAAATTGGCCAATACAATAGCAGTAAAGAAAGGGGAACGATTTACTTTAACTAAGCTAGGCTGTTCATGTTGACATGGTGAATTAGTGCTAAAATGCTGGGGGACAACATTCCAGGTGCCTGTTTGTGTGTATGTAGATGTAAAAACATACAAATAGCTAATGGTTTGTGAGTGAGTGAGTGATCACTCTAGTATGAGCTCAGCACAAAAAAGTATGTTATCGTACATAGTTTGCGGTGAGAGATGTACAGTACACTGTGGGTACAATTTATAGGCAAGTTGTATTTTTGAGGAGTAATTTTACTATTGAACAACTACAGTGCTCTCGGTCAATCCAAATTGTTAATAAACCTAAAACCTGAATATTTAAGAAAGTTTTTGGCTTTCTTCTGAGAATACCAGTACCCCATCTCTACCTTGCTGAACTCTGAGTTGAAGTGGAGCTCTGTGCCCGTTACTGATCCAGCCACAAGCCCATCCATCTGGTCCGTCACATGTCACTCTCACCGCATCAGTCCATACAACCTTTGAAAGATCTGTCTTCAGATATTTCTTGGCCCAGTCTTGATGTTTTAACTTATGTTTTGTTCAGTGGTGGTCGGGTTTCAGCCCTCCTTACTTATGCCACGCCTCTGAGCACTAAACACCTTGTACTTCTGGGCATTCCAGGTAGGTTGCTGTTCTGGAATATGACAGCACTGGAGGATAATGTGTTCCTGGTAGCTTCACATTTGAGTCTTCTCAAATCTTTGGCAGTTCATTTTTAGTCTTTGTTTCAATCCTGTTGACAATTTGCAACAAAACTTATGATAGTTCTGTGATCCCGCCACAATATCTTAGTATAGGCCACACGCTCCCTCATTACACAAACACACATCACCTGATATGCTTAAATCCAATAAGCATTCCAGTTTATACAGCTTGGTGTTGGAAAATATGCTAAATAATGATGATATGGTCCAAATCTGCGTAATTATTGTGCACACATTTTGTGTGAATGAGTACAAGTCTACCAGATAGAAAAAAAAGAAGCAAGGGTTTGGCAAACTGCTTCAGCTAGATCTGAGAGCGGCTGTTCATGCCAAATTCAATGAGGCAGACCGGACCCTGATACCTGCAGGCTAACGGATCTGAACTAAGACAGCCCCAATGAACAAAAACACCATCATGGTCACGATAGAAGTTGCATCCTTGTCTCATTTGGTGCCCTATAAGAACCTAGTTAAAGGCAGTCCACGACATGGCTAATAGAGTCCCATTTGTCACACAGCTGTTGAACAGAACACCAGCTGCCATTGTTGAGAGCCTTGGTCTGTCTTCACCAACACTACAAACAATGGTTTTACACCCGGACAAGAAAGTAACACAAACATTGATAATTGCTACAATAGCGGAAGTGGCTGAGTGATAAAGGTAGGTGTACCTATAGAAGCATATTTCCAGATTGTCATGACAAATTATCATTACTTATAATAACAAATGTATCATTATGAATTATTGAGTTGGAAGGATGGAGTTATATATAGCTATTGAACAATATTAATGCAGGTATTCATCTGATTGACCAGCTGGTGCTCCTCAGTGAAATGACATCCTACTCCATTGGAGTCAACAACATTATTTAGTTGCAGGTATGAGTTAACAAGACTGTAAACTTTAAAAGTATTATTTATTTTTGAGAATTAGAGGGTAACACTGAGGAACGTTACCAAGACCCGGATTATTAACCAAAACCATTCTCAATAAATTACTGCAATGTTTAAGCTTCGTGATCTCTGCAATTGTGATGTTCAGTAAAACATTATTGAAAAAAATTTACCTTAATAGGTAAATATGTTGAAACCATAGTTTCCCTGAGGTTTGTGGTCTGAGATGGCAGGAAACAACAAACTTTGTGAGATTGCTGATGCATTTGTTGATTCAGTAGGACTGGATATATCCAGGGCAGCTTATGGTGCAAGATGAATTTCCAAAAGGATCATTAAATGTCTATCTATCTAGCTTTCTCTCAAAAAGGTAACGTCGTTCCATGACGGACTTGTTCCAAAATTTGAAAGAACCGATTTATTGGCAGTTTAACTAATAACACTACTTTGGCTTTCCTAACCTCTGCATGAATATCATTAGCTTTAAATAGGGAGTCTGATTTGTTTTTCTTCATTAAGCAACCAGGTGGGAGCCAAAATGTCTTTGGGAGTTATCAGTTGATCTCTTTCCTACCACTAGCCTTGCTATGAGATGTGTTGTTACCAAGCCCATGGCGAAGAGAGAGGGACGCTGAATTAGATAGAGGTTTGAGCGGTGGATTTACCAAAACACATTTATTAAAAGGGCATGGCATTCTTGTGTTCTCACTCTATCGTCAAGGCGGAAACGTCAGAGGAACGTTTGAGGAGAGTGCCGCTTTCCTTCCTCTGAGACCTCCTCCTCTTCTTCCTCCTGTGAGGAATCAGGCTTTTCTGACTGTGTGTCTGTCTGCCTGCATGTCCCTCTGCCTGCCTGCCTGCCTGCATGTCCCTCTGCCTGCCTGCATGTCCCTCTGCCTGCCTGCATGTCCCTCTGCCTGCCTGCATGTCCCTCTGCCTGCCTGCATGTCCCTCTGCCTGCCTGCATGTCCCGCTGTCTGCCTGCATGTCCCGCTGTCTGCCTGCATGTCCC
>JACXGM010020780.1:0-17619 GCA_016801145.1 Umbra pygmaea | reverse complement strand
TGTGTGTGTGTCTCTCTCTCTCTCTCTCTCTCTCTCTCTCTCTCTCTCTCTCTCTCTCTCTCTCTCTCTCTCTCTCTCTCTCTCTCTCTCTCTCTCTCTCACACACACACACACACACCATAGATTACCATCTTTGCCTTCATCTTTGTTGTGTTTTTTCAGCCATTCAATATTCTTCCTGATGGCCTCCAAGTAGATCTCTGATTTGCCAGGGTGATCTGAAAGAAAAGGCAGAGAGATGGATATATAAATGGAGGGAGAGGAATGTAATTCATTAGACAAAGACCCTTCTCTTGTCTTTCACAGATTGAATATACAATCCTAGTCCCTGCAATGTTGAAATAGTTTAAACTACTGTATGCATGTTTCTATCTACATGATTAGTTACAAAGGTTACATGATTAGTTACAAAGGTTACATGATTAGTTACAAAGGTTACATGATTAGTTACAAAGGTTACATGATTAGTTACAAAGGTTACATGATTAGTTACAAAGGTTACATTTCATCCGCTGGCTCATGTAATGCAGTGCTCTTAGATGACCTACCGGAATGGCTGCTTTCTTTAGTGGATTTAATTAACTATCTGTGTAATTTTGAGTGTCTTGCAGCTAGCATCCGGTAGCGTCCGTGTGTAATCCAGAGAGTGCGTTTGAGGATAATGCTGATGTAACTGCTGGCACAGACTAGTGCACATGATGACCCCATCCAGGCTAAGGCAAGGCACAGAGCTAGCCATGCTAATGCAGCTATGATGGGTGGCTACTAGCTCAAACCTGACAAAGCAAAGCGAATGTTTTTGCTTCACTTCCAGTTAACAGTATTATGGCAGCAATTTTTATTCTATAATAAGATTTTTTGGTAGCAATATTGTGTCTATATTAAAGTGTTACTGTATCTATAATATGCCTATATTAAAGTGTTATAGCAGCCATACAGTGTCTAAATTACTTTGTTATAGTATAGATAATGGGTTTATTTTATAGTGTTATGGCAGTAGGATCTAAAAGCAGAGATTAATACTAACTGGTCTCTGTGGGCGGGGTTTCTTCCTTGGTTGAGTCTTTCAGGTTCTCGTACTCCCTCTGCATTTTGGCCGCCTCTCTCTTGGTGTTGTCGTCGTCCTCGTGTGTCTTCTCTGCAACACAGGCACAACATCAGGCATCTACCGTCAACCCATCCAAAAAAAAATCTAAATTCAGTGTATCTCATCCCAACCCGATGAAACCTTGTTCTCATACCTTTTTTTTCAGAAAATATTAAATAAAATACAGTTACAATAAATACGGTAGGCAATATTTACCTGTAGGTGTGATGAAGCTAGGGAACGCCAGTGATTTCCCCAGCTTGTTCTTAGTCTGCAGAGCGATCATAGCATCTAGATTCTCTGCAGGGGATGGGACATACAGGTCAGGCAGATGTCTGCAGCACCAATTAGACAGAAATATCTAGGTTCTATATTTCTAGATTTCTCTTGTTCCATCCTCCTTCACTCTTTATGGTTCTCAAAAGAACCATTTTTTGTTCCAAGTGCAACCGTTTTGGGTTTCATGTAAAATCCACAGTGAAAAATGGTAAATACATAAGGGTTCTCAAAGGGTTCTCATTGGAACCAAAAAGGGGTATTCTGGGAACCATAAAAGGGTTCAAACAGCTCGGCTATGTTTGTTTGCATCTTCTTTTTGGTCACATTCCAGAGGTTTTCTGATCCTAAATCTCCTGTCTGATCCTATATCTCCTGTCTGATCCTACAGTATATCTCCTGTCTGATCCTACAGTATATCTCCTGTCTGATCCTACAGTATATCTCCTGTCTGATCCTACAGTATATCTCCTTTCTGATCCTACAGTATATCTCCTGTCTGATCCTACAGTATATCTCCTGTCTGATCCTACAGTATATCTCCTGTCTGATCCTACAGTATATCTCCTGTCTGATCCTACAGTATGTCTCCTGTCTGATCCTACAGTATATCTCCTGTCTGATCCTACAGTATATCTCCTTTCTGATCCTACAGTATATCTCCTGTCTGATCCTACAGTATATCTCCTGTCTGATCCTACAGTATATCTCCTGTCTGATCCTACAGTATATCTCCTTTCTGATCCTACAGTATACCTCCTGTTTGATCCTATTTCTCCTCTCTGATTCTATATCGCCTCTCTGAGCCTATATCTTCTACTTTATCCCATCTCCCTTTCCCACATATCTCATCTTCTTTCAATCTAGAACAGAACGTTAATATCATTAGTTCCGCACTCTGTGCACTCTCTCCATCTTTTTAACCGAACATTTTTTTGGGGATTATAATTAATGCCTCGAAGAGACACTCGACACTTGACAGACATCAGAGCTGCTAAAAGACAGCTATGCTGTGAAAAGGCCTGTTCAGAGTGGTGTGTTTTGACTGAAAGCCTCATCAAACTATCAGTGAAATGAATGAAAGTGACACTCTTTAGTGTGAACAGGATGGCAGACAACACAGGCTGTTTGTACCGTCGGCTCATTTTCACTTCCAACATCCTCTCCTTCTCTCCATATCGGAGAGGATTGTCTCCTACCCTCTCACTCGCATAACCCCTAACCCCTAACCCCCAACTAACTTTCTTATTATCAACAGGAATGGCTCTCGCCTGCTGTAAGGGACCTTTACCCTATCCTCACTGTCCTTTCCTCTTTCTCTCTTTCTCCAGCTGGCGCATTAATAGAGTGATTGACAGGTGTGTGATAGAGGTGACTCATCCCAAACCACTACCATGGTTCACAGAGGAAATAATAGCCGGTTGCCTGGCAACGCGTAATTCAATCCCCTCGTCTACGTGGAACCTAAACATGATGTGGACAGGGTTGCCAAGGAAACCCCTATCTATTACGTAATAAGATTTTTCTTTTTTATTGTGTGTTATCTTTGCCCTGCTGTCCAGGCACGGTTTATCACAGAACCCCAGGGAGATCAATCAGCTGGAATAATAAAGGAGACGGTCACTCCCTAGCAACACACGTAGGTACGTAGCAACATGACGCAGCAGAGACAAGTTAGCGCTGTATATAGTGACGTCTCTCAATTACAATTCATTAGCGAATGTACTGATAAGCAGTGTAGTTTACTTTAGATGTCTCTATAGATGTATCCAGAAAGGTTCTGATGTAAATGAATAACAGGTTCCATATTTTGTTGAATAATGTGGCTGTACGAGGTACAAAACAGCAGATAAATGGTTAACTATGTAGAGGATCAGAGGTAATTACTAGACGTATTGATTGGTTGTACTAAACTTTGTATTTGTAGCTCAAGGAGAAGTGTGAGAATGTCCATATTTCAACACATGCAAGCTACTAGTGCTCCTGGGTTCAAATCAGGTATGTAACAAAAGCAGTATTAACTAAGCAAGCAGAAATACACTTATTCACTGTTTGCAAGGTACTAGGTGACTGATTGTGATATTGTGGTAGGGAATTTACATTAGTGTGCACATACACTCAATAACAGATGGCATCATCTATGTCTCTACACATTATCTTTGTCTCTACACATTATCTTTTCTCTCTACACATTATCTTTTCTCTCTACACATTATCTTTGTCTCTACACATTATCTTTTCTCTCTACACATTATCTTTTCTCTCTACACATTATCTTTGTCTCTACACATTATCTTTTCTCTTTACACATTGTCTTTGTCTCCACACATTATCTTTGTCTCTACACATTTCATTACAAATCCTTGCTTACAAATCCAGCATCTGACAGCAAACTGACAAAGTTCCATATTTACAATGTCTGTTTTTCTGTTTGCTGGGTTGACTGGCTGGGTTTTGTTTGAAAGGGTGAGATAGCCCTGCTGAAGCGACATTTCACAGAAAGGTCAAACATGAAAACAGCCCTAGTGCTTCACAGAGAGCTGTAAGAGTGGGTTTTCCATGCCTGTAATAATGTGTGTACATCTTTCTTTGTGTCTTGTTCTTTGTGGGTTTCTGTGTGTGTGTTAGCAGATTCATAAAGCCGTAAAAACTGTGATGTTTATCTGACTGAAAAGAGGCACTATGCTCTGCTGCACAAACAGATAATACACACGCACGCAAACAAGCACGCACAAGCATGCACGCATGCACACGCACGCACAAACACCCACAGCAAAGACACACTGAAACAGAGACAAGCTGAAACACATACATTCATATTGTCGCCACTAACATAAGCCAAGCCCACATCACTTCAGGGATATCCTGCCTAAACTATATCGTACAAGATAATAATAAACAATGGAAGATACAGATGTGGCTTAAATTACAAAGTAGAAATTGACAAAGGTATTTGGTATTCACCATTCTTTATTTCACATTCAATAGAATATTAATTTTGCTTTTCATTCAAGACCAGTGGCGGGCCGTGCATTTTACACCTAGGCCTTCAATATCTTCCCGAAATTAAAACGCATTATAATAACCTCACAATGACATTCTAGGGCTTTTGTATATAATATAGAAAATATAAATAGGCTACCTCGTACTTCCTTTAAGTTATATTTCTTAACGTTAGTATGTCAGAACTCAGAAATACCACTATTTTGTTCACCCAGAAGTTTTGCAAACTACCGACATTTGTCTTTCCTCCCTGAAGGTGGCTTTCAGAGGCTAGGTCCGGTGTGTTCCTCATGCCGTTTTCTACATTTATAGTATGCACCGAATAGCCTAACAACTTGCATCCTTCATTCGTTCCTGTACTTAAATGTGCGCATTTCCTTGAGGATTCTAATATTTTTTACCTATAATTTTCCAAATATTAGGCTACATGAAAACAGCAATGAGAAAAACGATTCGCATTTCGCCATTTGAACTCTACTGGATAACTGCTGAGGAAGATAGTTTTTTTTCAATAGCTAACGCGTGGCTGCGTCTTTGGAATGATTATGCATTTTAGGAGCATTTAAATCGCTTTTCTTTCTTATTTAAATAGCAATAAAGACAGTTTTACAGCTTTATAAGCATGGTCTCTGAATGACGAAGTAGACTGTACCAAGTCTGGTATCGGCCCATCCCTAAGGCCCTGCTAGCAAAAATATATAAAAATCCATCAAACTCACTAAAGCTGTTCATTATTTGAAAACGAAGTCCGTCCTTCTTTCTCTTTTAAAAAGACTTCTATGATGCGGTTGTACAGCACATCTTTGCATTAAGTTCCAATAAAAGATCTTGCCCAGTGCTGAGAGTCGATCCTGCCCAGTCCTATATTCGCCACCAAAGCTACCTCTTACTTCCATCTGCCATTCTGCTAAAAGTAAAAAATCGAACAATCTACAAATTCAAAGTTTAAAGAAATCGGAGACGGGTAAGCTAAGCTAGTTCTTGTTCGGATGGCGAACTTTTTTTTACATTATTTTTGTTGGACTTTATTGAACTGTCACTCCTACCAGCAACAGAATCGATGCTGACGTAAGGCTATATGAAAAGCCATTTTTGTCAATATTAAATAAATATATATGACTATGAAATAAGTCCTGAAATAAATAAATGACACAATAAATATATAAATATTTAAATATAAATATATAAATATTATGCAGTCCAATAAAGAAATGTTTTTTTATTTCATAATAGTGTTTTTCAAAGGAAACCTTTTATTTATTTTAGGGGACTTTTATTTAATAATTCCACATTTATTTATTTCAAGGCACTCTTATTTCATAATGACACATTTCATAATATCCATTAGTTTTATTCAAATGAATGGGGCATGGTTATCCATTAAATTCATTATTAATACTTTATTAATACAATTACTAAAAATATGTGTTGTGTAAACTCTGTGAGATCAATTTTTACTAATCAGTTTCATATTAAATGTCCTACTGCTACTTTTAGTCAGCTACGTTTAGATTGTTAGTCCAACAGCCTTTCACATTTGAGAGGTGTAAAACTAGCATTAACTTTTACTTTTGCACATTAATTTTTGAATAATTGGTTTGGAAAACATCTCTGAGATTACTACGGTACTTAAATAATCTGCATTGTCTTATTTAGCTCCCATTAAAATCTAGAAGTAGATGCTTCTTCAGCAATGGAACCAAAAACAATACAAAAATAAATAAAATAAGAAAAAATATTAAGTAAAATAGTTGATTAACAACAGATTCTAATTCGATTAAGTTTGCCCTTGAGAAGTTGAACAGCCTCATGTTATATTTCTGTGTGCGTGCACATGAGCTGCTCTGGTATAACGAGATCCAATTATGGCTGTCAGAACCCAATCATAAACGCAGATTCAATGACCACCCCCGCCTATGTTTTAACTGACAGCAGAATCATCCAATGACCCCTTAGCATTCCGCGCTGTGTGCATGACATGGTTATTAGTTTAACTTTCTCAGATTATGGATAATTACATTATCTTGTCATATTCGCCTCAAATTCCTAATTTCCATAACTAAACACATATTGTCCTCTATGTTTTCTACATTCTCTTCATCTAGCCTACTGGTGCTGAGCCTTTTGGATTTGTCAAACACCATCCAATCAGAGATCAGAAATGCTTTAAGTAATAACAAATAAAAAATATATTATAGGCTATGTTTTACAATTCACAAATTCGCAATGTTACCCACCAATGTGAAAAGGCACCCACATTATCTCCCACCCTGGTTGGTTATCGAGGACAATGAATTTGATAAACATTCTGTAACTATTTACATTTTATATGTTGTCACTAAGTTTTTCATGTTAAAATTAACATGGAAACTGTCTGTGTGCTACTATTTTGGCAATGGAAATGCATGTACAAATAGGTTACATGTTCACCTGAATGATTTTTTTGCACCACCACCTAAAAAGGAAACATGCATAGACCACCATTTATTGCTTATACAGTAAGGATACATCTACAATAATGGTTAACTTTGTTTTCGTTCTGAATGAACCATCACTACAACAACTGCGGTTTTTACTGCACATATGACATGGTATTGGACCATTAAATAGACTACATATGCCGATACATTATCTCTTATTTTTGGCCAGTATTACGGATCGGGGCATCCCTAATCAGTTTAGCAGTTTCTTGTTTCTTTTTCCACCCCCCCCCCCCCCATTTTTCTCCCCTCCCTATTCCCGCTGACCCTGCCTTGTCGGCAGCTCCGCAACTACTTCGACTGATGCAGAATGGTGAAGGGCGCTCACAGGGCGCTCACAATCCAACCACATTTTGCTGAGCCGGCCAATTCTTTTCACACTGCTCTTCCAACATGGGAGCCTTTATTCAGCTCATGTAAGGGATGATTACGCTCACCAACTATACTTCCGCGATTTAATTTGCAGGTTCCCGATCTGCACGCAAGGAGTCGCTGGAGAGCGAACTGGCAAGGTATGCTTAGAATTATCTATCCCAAATCCTGGGCAGCGCTATGCCAAGTTGCATTGCCTTGTGCTGAAGGTCTGTGGAAAGTCGAAAAACCCATCGACAGACTTAATCCAGCCACAGCCATAATTTCCTTAATCCAGCCACAGACAGGGATGTTGGTTACAGTTCCATGGGCCTTACACTTTTTAGTAATATTGGCAACAGTGCTCACAGGAACATCAGGGTCTTTAGAGATGGTCTTGTAGCCTTTATGTTGACCATGCTTCTTTCTAATTTCCTTCAACAACTCTCTGTTTTTTTGTGGCTTTCCTTCTCTTTTCCATGTTCAGTGTGTTCCTTTTTCTCCATTTAAGATGGATGAATGAGGGATTATGCGAATGAAGACACCTACCTGTGATCATAATTAAAATAGGTCTGCTTGAAGTATCACTACACTACAATACAAACTTCTAAAGGATTTCAAATATATTATCCATTTTAAAATGTAAGCAAGAACCTGTTTTTTCACAGCTTTTCTGATATCCACTGCAAACCAAAAACATGCATGTACGGATGAAAAAGTATATTTTAATTTCCTCACTTTTCAGGGCGAATTATTGTCATGCCATCCCAGAGTGGAGTGGTGTGCCATTGAACTGAGATATAAACTGTGTGTATATGTCTGTATTACTGTGTATTGTGTGTATTAGTTCTAATTATAGGGCCAGTGCGTATGTACTGTAAATTTAAGTTTGAGTTCATGTTATGTCTTTTATGTACTATGGAGCTTTAGCGCCACCCCCCTGTTTACCAGGAGCTATAGAAGACTTTAAGTCTTTACATAGTTAAGTCAGTTGTGACAATTATGCATTATTAGAATCAAATGCAAGGGTACTAATACTTTAGGCCACGTCTTAGATGACAAAATGTAACATTAAATATGTGGATAAAAACACACGTCAATATAGATGAGAAAGTTGTCTTACCCAGGTATGTGACCCCCTCCTCAGGTGTGATAGTTCCGTACTTCACCATCATCTTCACAAAGTCAATCAGCGTCTTCATGATGGTGATCAGAGTTTCTCTCTCCTGGGCGTCTTGTTCTAGATACATAAACAATTGAAGGTGAAATTTGGGGTTAGGTTTGGGGTTAGGTTTGGGGTTAATGATACTATACTGCCAGTCCTCACTTTGAAATGAGAGTGTACTAAGTTTGTTTATTCCTACCTGAGTCGAGACTCTTTAGCAGACGGTAGAAGTTGGGGAAGTACTGCAGGTCTTGAAGCCCATCCACTGGATTCAACTCGTTTGCCTCGTCCACCTCACCCAAGCTCCTCCGCTCCTCATCCTCCTCCCCTTCTCCGTCTTGTTCCCAGTTATTTTCCACCGTGTCATCCCCCTCTCCTGCTGCCTCTCTGTCCACGTCGTCTTCAACGGCTGTCTGTTCTTCTTCTTCGTCGTCATCATCCACTTCTTCATCATATCGACGGTTGGGGGACTCATTCGCATCCTGGAGAGAGAAGCAGGTGACACCTCATCATCGTCATCATCATCAGAGTCACCATTCTCTTTGTCGTCATCACAG
Source organism: Umbra pygmaea (assembly GCA_016801145.1). NCBI lineage: Eukaryota > Metazoa > Chordata > Actinopteri > Esociformes > Umbridae > Umbra > Umbra pygmaea. The sequence continues at coordinate 8,700 of JACXGM010020780.1, read as the reverse complement.
CATTGTCAGATTTTGTTTTGTTCACTTAAATGTCGAGATTGCAAATTACCTCACAGCCTTTGCGGATAACGTAAGGAGGTAAATATGGATTTATGTGGCACCTTACCATGTTGGTGTTACTTTGCTTGTCCTGGTCTCCCTGTATTACGGCATAATCCACTCCCAAGTCTTCAATCTCATTTTTCTTTGCGTTCTTGGTTATGAGGTCTTGAAGTGCCTCTGCCACCTCATACTCCAAAGTGTCTGCCTGGCTGTCTGTTATCTGGAGGAAGGAGCGGTCTTAGGTAAGTACTTCACTACGACAGGGGGATCCAATGACTCAACCAGTCTATGAACCACTAATCACATCCTCTGACTCACATAAATACAGACATATCGTACACTAGAACTGGCTGTTCATAATAGGCTTAGTAGATCAGTTCCAATGGGGTTTTGTTTCATGAAATAATAATTATTTGACAAATACCATTACCTTAATGGTAAAGTTATTTAGTGTGTTACAAATCATTGTTGGGTGGTTCCACGTGGTGTAGTGGGCTATGTCACTACATTGCACAACAGTCTGTCATGAGAGTCGCGGGTTCAAGCCTGACAATGGGTTCTCTGACTTTCCCCAGGCCTCCTAAACGAGGCAGCGTAAATTGTCATAGCGCTGCATGAAATTTGGGTTAGATAAATCAGATTATCTATCCTGCCACGTCACTCTCTAGCGACTCCTTGTGTCCAGATTGGGTGCCTGTGGGTTCAATTGCGGAAGTATAGTTGGTGAACAAAATCATCCTGTGCATGATCAGACTGAAGGCTTTCGTGTTGGATTCGCTGTGCGAAAATAATGTGCGGCTGGGCGACATGTGGTTGGATGAAGGCAGGATTAGAGGGAATTGGAAGGAGAGAAAAATTGGGGAAAAAAGTCACACAAAAAAATATCATTGTTGTTCGTTAAAACCACAAAACTGACATTTTTCAGGGATTATAAAAATTTCAAAGCAAATTTGCAATATGTTTTTTATTAAGGTTGGCAAATTGAAGAACAAATCAGAACAGAAAATCCCTCCCACAAAACCTCTCAGCCTAGTGATGGACCACTCGACAATCAAGTGTCTTATCACAGCGAGGGGGGTCGTGGGCCTTAAATGTTTTTATTCTTTATTGCCAGGGAGACCAGGGGAGTGTAGGTGATGATGACAACCTGTGGTTACTCCTGGACAACAGAGTCAGTGACACCAGGAGAATACAGAGTGCTAGTGCCAATGCTATGGTTGAAGTTTAACGGTACCTTAGCAGATGCATACCTGGTAAGAGTGGAAGACCCATTGGTGTACTGGGCCAAACATGCAGGGGTCTTCCCTCACCTATATAAACTTGCAACAGTCCATTTAGCCATCGCTGCAACCTCTGTCCACTGCGAGATAATATTTTTAAAGGCTGGCCAGGTGGTAGATAAAAAAAGCTATCGCCTGTGCCCTGGCAATGTGAAAAAAATATTGTTTCTATCTAAACCTGTAAAGACAATACCTTCCCCCTCACAAGTTATTGCACAAGCACTACATAACTTCATGACACAAATCCATTAAATATCAATGTACTGCACTGATGTATGTCCAACAATTGCATCATTATGTGTACCAACAACACAAAAGCAGTCACTACAAATCCACTCAATCAAACGTAGTTATTTTCAAAAGCACAATAGCAATTACACACTTTAGGAACACTAAAGAGTCCCAAAGAGGTTGATTCCCAGTCTCATCAGAGAAGTTCACATAAGTTTGATGTTTTGGAAACACTCCAAATCAAGATGATTGATATGAAAATAGTTTATTGTCTCAAACAGTTCTATTTCATCCAATTACCCAATGTGTTGACAAATTACAATTATCAACCCCTGTTTCGAAACTATGCAGTTTGACATGAAGGACGTGAATCGTTCAGTCCGGCCACAGAAGAGTCTGTCTGTCAGTCCATGGTGGAATTAACCTTTAAGACTGTTGTGTGCCAAATTGAAAATGCCAGCAGATGTCACTGTCAAGTAAAGGTTTCGAGGGTTTCAAAAGCCTCGACTCAAAATTTTTCAATTGTCTCTGTTTCAGAAAGGCTCGTTTTGCCCATCACTACCTCAGCCACACACAACACGGATACACAGAAAGTCAAAAGCTATTTTGAATACATTCTTTGTACTAGAGTCATTAAATAGTTTTCCATTATTCAAATCAGTGATTCTGCTTTATTTTACGATTTTCCAGTCCATCCATTAAGTTGGGCTCAATTGATTTTTGATTCAATATACTAAAATACTTTTGTGAAAGAAATTTTAGCTTAGCAATTGTGTTATGCTATCCTTCATCTATTGATAACAGGGATTCCGCTCTCCTCATTTAAAGTATTTCTATTACTATTCTATTTCTATTATTTGAAGACAATGTTTTACATTGTTTAGGTGGATACTAGATACCATCTGGTCTATTTAGCTTCTACATGTGTTTGCTATTTGCTTGTTGACTGTTCAGTTCGCAGAAGCCTGACTACAGCACTGTTCTTGAACCCAAGGCTTACTATCCGTCCCATCAACCCAGACTGGAATGAAATTTTGCTGCAATGCAATTAACAGTTCAGGAACACCCAAACATGCATTTCTGTGCTCTGTGTTTTCCACACAAGAAGACTTACCAGGCCCAGTTTAAGCAACTTTGAGACGATCCTGTCAAACACACCTCTGTCATCCTCCTCATAGATCTTAGTGGCAATCTTCTGGACGATATCTTCAGCTGTGAGAGGGGTCCCGTCTACCTGTCTGAAGCTCTCCGGATCATCTGCAATCACATTCAGGGACATTAACCTTGTGCGTGTAAGTGGTTGTATCCTTTATTTAATGTGAGTGTCACATGGAGATTGTAAACACGACACACAACACAAAAATAAGATCAGCCCTTACACATGTGAACACGTGTGGATACATGTGAAGTGTCTAAAAACCACATGTGATTTTTCACATGTGAAATTCAGGTGTTTTTTATGGGCACTCACTGTATAACTTAATTTACAGCACACTAATGAGATGCAGAATAACTAGCTGAATCCAATGTGACAACCCAGATGTCTGTAGCTCAATGAAGGGGATATTGGATATTCCAAAATGAATAATAAAGCAAGAGGGCAGAGGACGTTACCAAAGGACTTTTCTTGCACCCGTGAGCCTATTCTTATTTGAAGAGCGATTATACTGCTTCATTTACACTGGAGGAGGTAGACGGCAAACCGCATGTCATCGTTTTAAATGACAGAACGGCAGTAGATACAGTTCAGCCTGACAGTAAAAATATATATATATATTTAAAAAAATATTAAAAAAATATTTAAATATTTAAAAATCTACTTTTCCATATTCCATTAACACCAGATACTGCTTTGTTATCCTCATTTCTACAAAAACAACCTTTTATGATGTACTTTTATATAAACAACATCTGGTGAGAAAATGTGAAAAATCCCACTATTACTGCACATGGATATTTTCTTCTATCACGTCACCGTGACAACTAAAAACAATCGCCATTTTGTTGTTTACTAATCGAATGACCATGCCAAGCAGTTCAATGGCTTTTCTATTCATTCTATTTCTATGGTCTACACATTAACAATGGCTATCAAAGTAATAATCCCAGTAATATACCAGCTCTCCATAGTCATTTGTACATAATTGATGCAACATTAATAAAGATAGAGATTTATCAACATGAAATTCCATACTAGTATGATGACACCACTTCTATTGCCTTGTTTGTAGAAGTTATTTTGTTCTGTCAAATAAGAAATGTTAGATAACATGAATTTATTTGTGCAATTTGAGATATGACTCATTTGGTGTGGGGCCAGTGTTATATTGTTTTATCTGCATAGAAACTGAAGTTCTTAGATGATTCACTCAGATGAAACTCAGATGATGCCTTTGGAATACGTGAGATACATTTGTTTCTGAATCTGCCTGAATGTGGAACAGTCTGTTGGCAGCCCAGGCTGTGGTGCATTTACCCAAACCAAATATTTCAAGATAGATCTCAGAATGTTTCAGGAGGCCACATTTGCTTTCTTAAAATAGTGTCATACTTTATAAATGTCTCCTTAGAAGTATTTTATAAGAGATAAGAGACAGTTAACAAGCTTGCTACTTTCTTGGATGCCAAATGCCGTGTGTGTGTGTGTGTGCGTGCGTGCGTGCGTGTGTGCGTGTGTGTGCGTGCGTGCGCGTGTGCGTGCAGCACAGTTCTGACAGTTATTCATGAGCTACATCTCCACTCCTCTCCTCCTTCTCTCCACCTAAATCTTCCCATGCCCATTTGATTTTAATCCCTGTGCCAGTATATGACTTATATAACAAACTAAAGGGTGGTTAATGTAGGCTGCATGCAGTGCTAGGATGCCAGGCCCCACAACACCACAACACCACAAGGCAGATGGATAAAACACGCACGAACAAACACACACACACGAACACACACCCATTGTCCAAAGCAAGATCCATACCATCAAAATGTTTCCTAAACATTGTGTCTTGTTTCAGAGCCATCTGCAGTACAGAAGGTCAAATCTGGATTCAGCATTCTGACTCATCCAGAGACAGAAGCTCCTCTCCAGTATATAAGCCCTACTCAACAGTAGTGTTCTTTACAAGGAATATGGTCTCAGCAGTGTACAATGCAGGGAATTTGGTTTGAAAATAACCACACACACAAACACCATTATTAACATGAATCTACAATAAAAGATTTGTTAAATTGCGCTTAAATGTTTTGTTCCATACATTAACAATATATTTTTATCCCAAATTCTGAAAGTAGATAGAAAGCAGTAATACCATGTTTATGTCCAAATGGGCCCTTTATCTCCATCTTAGATCAGGGATTAGGTCAAGCAAGGATAAAAAACGTATTTCAACAAAGGCACTTTACTTTTGTATGGTACTTGATGTTTGATCTTATGCCTAATACAGTTATATGCTTCCAGGGAATTAGGTCAAGATTAAACACTGAGTGTGAAAGAGACAACGACAGAGGCCTAGTTATCCACGGCAACCTGTCCACTATGGAGGCAACTACTTTTAATCAGGGCCCATACAGCTCTGCTTAAACAAAGTGCACTTACTTAGGGATAAAGTGCCATTTGGGACACACTAAGTGTATATTATCTCCTGAAGCAATGGGGGAACCAGATTCAAAGCCTGTAGATTAGCCTTAGCATGGTCTCAGCCAACACTCTCAGCCGACAGCCTAAGGAGAGATAATTCCCTCTCTCCCTCTCTCTCTCTTTCTCTGTCCTCTCTCACACACTTTATCTCTCTCTTGCCCTCCATCTGTCCCTCTCTCATTCACAACAAAATGTCTGCCGTCTGACCTGGCTGCCAGCACTATGGCAGGGCTTCAGACCAGACCCTGAAGAGGCTTGATCAGACACACAGGCTCAAAGCCAGCCAGCTCACAGAGAAGAGGGACAGGGACAAAGAAAAAAACATAAAGCCTTTGTCTTCCCCAAACTACCCGAAGAGCTTCAGTTAGAAGCATTCTAATGAGGCCTATACACTGTGTATGTAATGTAAGCCAGAAAAGTTGAAATCACTTAAAAAAATTGAGGTAACCGATTGCCTTAAAAACGTTAAGTAATGGGTTTTTGAAAACTTTAGTGCATTTAACTTAAAAATAAAAATAATCCACAGTTAAATGCACTCAAGTTTTCAAAAACCCATTACTTAACGTTTTTAAGGCAATCGGTTACCTCTATTTTTTTAAGTGAATTCACCTATCAGGGCTTACAGTGTACAGTAGATTGAAACTGTTCAAGAGACAACCTATGGTATTGGAGGAATTGTATGAGTGTTTTGTATTCCTAGAAATTCTCAAAATCATAGAGGTATAGTTAGCAGTAATATTGTTTCCATTCATTGGCCCACCACCTGGACAATCACAGTACTGTAAACCCCTCCTGTACTCCTAAAATTTTTAATATAAAATATACATTTAAATATATGGAGCTTACAGTCTCAAATGGATTTCACTAAGACTTTGATGTCTGTCTATTTCTGATTTATTTGTGGCTGACAAATAATACTAATGATGTGGAAATTGCATTATATATGTTTTTAGAGCACATAGGATAAACAGAGGTGTGGGTGTTGCCATCTACATTAAAACTCACCTCTCTGTCTCCATTCCGAAACAATTGGAATTGATATTGTGTATGTACTTTAAGAATTTCTACACAAGCGAGCCATAAATGGGCTACCAGCTACACTATGATGGACTTGTTGGTAAACAGATGAAACTCTATACCTGGGAACTTTTCCTTTTCCAACTTGGTGGAGTCATAGTCTTCGGCTAGCCGACGGTTCTTGGTTGAATCTGATTCATCTGAGATGTAAGACTCCTTCTCTAGGCTCTCTCTGACTGGTGTCTCATTCGTCCATTTTGACCTCTGTCCTTCTGCCAGGGACTTGAGCAGAGTGAAGTCATCATTGTCCTGTTCTACCTCCGCCTTTTTAGATGCTGTAGCAGGTTTGGTGTCTGAAGTAGAGAAGGATGTTAATTAAAGAGGCAATTCTGAACTGGGGCTTCTAGAGCTGCTCTTCTGATGACAGATTGGTCAGAAATGGGTATGCCTACCTGTCCCAATAAATATTCTAATGTTGATATGTGAATCAACTATATGAATCAACAGCTAAACCACCATGTGAACTATTTACTCACCTGCAAGCTCTTGTGATGCCTCTGCAATCTGTCGAAAATAACAGAAAGGGCGTTTTAATCATTTTAACCGTAATTGCTTTGCGTGTTTTCTTTTTACTGATGCGTGTTTTGTTTTTGCTGTTTGAGAACTCTCCATAATGTCTATTTGACAGGATATTAGTAAGGAGATAGCAGAGAGCGTGGCGAGAGAGAGAGAGAGAGAGAGAGAGAGAGAGGAGAGAGGAGAGAGGAAAGAGGAGAGAAAGGAGGAAGGGGATGTTCAGTTTGCACATAAAGTCCAACATGACATCTGGCTTCTGGGTTGAACTCAACTCCTTGAAATTGAAGAGTTGTGGGGAGCTGCCACCACTAGGACCCAGGAACCAAATTGGGTTCACTTGTTTATGGACAGGACAGCTTGGGGATTGGATCTAGCAACCTTATTGGTCAGATACTCTAACAGTTAGGCTACCTGCTGCCCCAGAAAGAGTTAGAAAGAGAAACAAAAAGAGAGAAATAATTAGTGTACCTGCACCTGGATTGGCTTTTCCTCACTCAGTTGCCTGTTGTAAACAGCTTTAACTGCAGGGAAAATAAAACAACAAATTTGTCACTGTCTTCAACGTCCTAATCAACATTATCACCACAGTCATTATTGTTTCCACCTTTTTCAGAACTTTGGGAAGTTGTCTTATCAATTAAACATAGGATTTGTTATCCTAACTAACACAAAATATGGCCTTTGTTGAAAACGGACTTGAGAGCTGTATCCAGAGGCAACTATAGAACAGATTTAATGTGACTTTAATGTGAGAAGTCCCACTTCATTACTTTACTTCTTTGATATGCCTGCTGAATCCCAAAGGGCTGGTCTTTTTATATGATGTATACAATTTTTGTTCATGTGGTTTAAATTATGAGAAAGAGTAAAATCCTTATAACATAAATGCAGTCCCAATTTGCAACCCGACTGGACAGAGCAGCGTCATAATCGGCCTAACAAAAAGATTAAACTGAATTGGAAATAGAACAAGCTCGACCTACCATCACATGAAACCGAGAAACGACAACGCTCTTTGTTTAGGTATTATTTTTCCACTATTTTTCACTTTTGTTATTTGAGATGCGTTCGTAATTGATGTTTTACATATGTTTTAAACAAAAAGAAAGGGTTTCATAATAGACATTTGTTAAAATGAACACTATAAAGTGTCGTAGGCCTGGTAAACTAAATAATGTTGAAATCGGCAACATACGTCGGTTAGCAGTACAGTAGGCCATACACTTACCATCCTCTGTAGCGGCAGGTGTGGGGAAAGCAGAAATCTGGGAGACCGTCACAGCAAAGATCCCAAACAGAAGAACTCTCATTCTTATTGACGCCATTCTGAAATATTTATCCACTCGTACGCGGCTGTTTTTACCCGACGATAGGGTAGAGTAGCCCCGGTTCGAACTCTATTGTCTTGGTGTTATTTTGTGTGGATGACTCACCCGGCGGTAGCGGTCAAAACTGCTGGATGTTTGGACAGCTCGGGTGGTGCTGAAACTGACACCGGGGCTGCACTCTATACCTGCTCTGACTGTTCCTCGGCGGGGAGGGTCTATACAAATTTTCTGGTGCTGGTGGAGCTGTTAACGAATCGTGGTGCTGAAACCAGTACACTCGCTATAATTAACGCGAGCTACATAAGCTGCAAGGACTGTAACTCTTAAGCCGCGCGTGAGCCTCTAGCTAACTCACCTGCCTTATGAGATGGTAGCAGCTGCCCAAAACAACACGTCTTGCTTCTGTCTCTGTCTGTCCTACTGTCTATTTCACTATCACTCTCTCTGTCCTGTTGTCCTGCCTTAGCAAGAGTTGGAGGATAGCGAAATTAGTATCCGCCCCTGATCGTGCGTCACACACACACACACACACACACACACACACACACACACACACACACACACACACACACACACACACACACACACACACACACAC